>CM060357.1:42471791-42699291 GCA_030545235.1 Helianthus tuberosus | reverse complement strand
GTCCGTGTGAGCTACATTAGTTCATAGGACATCCACCACCTAGTCCAGCTAAAGTTGAGGTTTCAGATGATAATAGTGATGGTATATATATATATATATATATGCTAATTATAATGAGAAAACCCAACCAGTTAAGAAAACCCAGTAAACCCATGTATTTGGACAAGGTGCATCCACATGTTTCTTGTATCAGGTGTGATAAAGGGTTAATATGCATGAAAGAAGCACAGTATATTAAATGACTGAAAAGTTGTTTTGTGCTCACATTTTTTGAGGTTATAGATGTACGTGTTTCAAGACATTTTAATCCATTTAATATCTAATTCATATGTACACTTCTCTCTCTCTCTCTCTCTTTTTATCTATCTGGATATCCATTTTTCCATATCTACTTTCATTCTTCTTCTTATCAAAATCACTCATAATCAACCACCAAAACTGTAGATCTACAAGCGTAACAACCCGGTGACGGTGTAGTTCAAAATTCTTCTTCTTATCCATCGATCCACCACAAATCATCACCAAAACCACTTGTTTTCTTAGCGGAGTTAGTGCTTTGAATGGTTCAAGATCCGATGGTGGTTTCAAGATCCGGCGGTGGTCAACAAATCCGATGTTGAAGATGATGTTTCAGATGTTGAAGATGATCCAAAAGATGTTTGATGTTGAACATGATGTTCTAGATCGATAAGTATATATGTGTTTTTGTAGATCTTCATTTTTTGTGTTTTGTAGATCTCCAACTTTTTGTAATTTTCAGATTTGCAATTTTCAGTTACGAAATGTAGCAATCAAAGAAAAAATGCATGTTACATAATCAAAGAAAAAAATTATGCATGCTACTAAAAATAAAGTGCATTGTTAGACTTTTTTAGATTTGTTGTAAAAATAAAGTGTGTTGTTACATTTTTTTCCAGATTATTGTAAAAATAAAGTGCTTGTTACAGAAACAAAGTGTGTTGTTACATTTTTTTTTGTGTTAGAAATGTAACAATCAGTCAAATGTCTAATGTGTTACATTTTTTTGTGTTACAGAAATAATGTCCCGTTACAGAAAATAAAGTGCATTGTTACACTTTTTTAGATTATTGTAAAAATAAAGTGTGTTGTAATTTTTTTTTCCAGATTATTGTAAAAATAAAGTGTCTGTTACAGAAACAAAATGTTACATTTTTTTGTGTTACAAAAAAAGTGTTACATATGTTACGTAAATTGATCTTGTACGAATTATATGTTACGTTTCTATGTAACATTTGATTATGTAAAAATTATATGTTACGTTTCTAGGTAATATTTTATGGTACATAAATAAAGTGTGTTATTATAAATGTGGCATCAATTGATAATTAAAAAATATATGTTACGTTTTTATGTAATACAAATACATATGTATATAAAAAAGGAACAAAAGTTCTGATGTATATAAAAATGAAAAAGGAGAATTACATTAAAAGAAAACGTGTTACACTTTTATGTATGTGGATATCCTTTAAATGGTAAAAAAACAAGCATTTTTCTTGTTTACTGGGTGTTTACATTTTTTGAAATTATACAGAAAATGTAACGTTATTTTTTTGTACTTTTTTTGTAAAATGTTACATATAATGTAATACTTATTGTATAGCCCAGAAACCTTTCACATTTTTATATTATTGCTTTTTAACAATTTAAATAATGTACCCAGTCACAAATGTAATTCCTTTTTATACAATAGTATATACAACAATAGACCATGAATAATTTTATTGCACTCGGTCACGACAGATGTGAAAACAAAAGGTTTTCCATGTGACAAACAATTTTGTGTTAAAAAACAATTATATAATTGATTTTATTATGCTCATTTTTTTTCTAATGAGCCATCTTTAAATGATCTACACAAATACGTTAGTTTATGTAAAAAATGTGACTTTTTGTAGTGGTCATTAATGGTTGTACAGTAATTGTCAAATCATAGAGGCTTTTTTTAATATGGGGGGGGGGGTGACGACAAGTGCTGTGGTGCAGTCATTTGATGGAAGTCCCATCAACACAAGACTCAACTAAGTTGTCGAAAAGATGAAATTACCCTTGGTGTACCTTTACCTCAGAATTTTCATCAAAAGCATATACAGTCACACTCACAACAAATCTCAGCCGACCATTCACAAGATCAATGGTAGACATTAAGATTTCAAGGTTTTCTCAACTCACATGGGTTTTCGATTTATCCTTGCCCTATACATATATGTATATATATATATATATAGGGTTAGGTTAATGTACAATGGCCCTTATCGTACAATATGTACGCGATCATCTCAGTCGTCCGATCTAGTGCGAATTCACTTTTGAACATATGATTTGTGCTGAAAAACTAACATGCGAGAGGCTTCTTTCTAGTATTGAATCAATGGATGTTTATTTCTCCCTTTAACCCCTGTATGTTTTCCTATAAACTTTTGTGGTAGGATAATCAGATTATTAACGCTCCAAATAGTTTGTTTTCTCATCTGTATTTGTGTTCCTTTTACATATCCTTCCAATATGAGCCCACAACAGTGGTGGGTTAGGTCAATTAAAGGGCTGATTGGTGATGGAAGAGATCGATGACCATAGTTTTTGAGTGTTAGTAACGGCGGTGGTAGTTAATGGTGAAACCGAGGGGGTGTCAATCATTTCGGGTTGATTGGTTGGTGGGTTGAAATGTTCAACCCAAACCCGACTCAAATTATTCGGGTCAATGATGTTAACCCTAACCCGACCCATATAAATTCGGGTCAACCCGAACCGACCTGTTTAACCCATATTTCTAAATGAGTCATATAACTTGACAATTTATAAATGAGTTGTTTGGTTTTAAGCAGCTTATCGACAATATGTTTAATGATGAGTATAATTGTAACAAATAAATAATATAATGTGTCAAAATAAACATGTTTATAACTAACCATGTAAAATAGAAATGGAAAAAACAAAAACAAAAATATAAAAGATTTTTTTCTAATGGGTCAACCCGGTTTTATCTTGGGCCTGTTAACATAAAACCAATTCTGTTTGGGCTTATTAATTAATGAATTGGGTTTAATGGATTAATATTAAATTGGGCCTGGATTAGATGGTATTGGTTTAAAGAAAAAAAATACAAATCGATAAAGATATGGGATTTTGGTCCACACATACAAGAAAAGTACCGTTACACCTCAACACAAATCAAATTCGTTCTTGAATGCTTAGTTTTATCTGATTGAATCCTTGATTAGTACCATCAAAAGGTTTAATCTGAAAGTAACATGATTCTAAGTACATCCAAGTTTTGATTTCAATTTCTTTGTGGTTGCGCAAACAGAGAAGAATCATGGTTCCTACAAATCAAGTAAGTTTTTTCCAACATTATCAAACATTAGAAATCAGTATGTTTCACAAAGATGATGCCATTGCTATTAGTCTTTATTACGACGATGCATTGGTTTCATGTCGAAGTTAACAAACAAACTAACAACCGAAAGTATAAACCAGAAGATTTTGAAAGTGGATGAAATAAAACAAACAAGATTAACACAAACCGGTCAATGATGATGATCATTCAGATCTTCCAAGTTTGTTCGACACAATAGCGGCGTGATGTTTGGATCTCCAACCGCTTCGTCAATAGATACAACGTTTAACCTATGACCCGATACTCCATAATGCATGGGCTTTAGCAGAGCTGGACCATGTTAATTACAACTCATAATAATAATAATAATCAATAAATCCCACCAATAACAAAGCTAAAGTAGGGTCTGAGGAGGGTAGGATGTAGACATCCTTACCTCTACCCCGTAGGAATAGAGGGGCTGCTTCCAATGAGACTCCCGGCTCGATAGTAGTTTTGCATCAATCCTTGAACATAAGACACATAACACTCAACAATGATGATGATGATGAATTATTAACGTTAAAACTAGAACTAGAACTTGGATTGAACGATTAGCATCCAACACACCCCTTAATCTTCAATCCATGCGGTTGCACCTCCTCGTCTTCTTGAACTTCAGAAAAGAACCTCAAATGAACTACATTTATCTGAGCCTCCAACACTTGCAACTTCAACCGGGTCTTCCTAATCATCACTTGTTATGATTAACCCATTCGTATTCTTTGTACCACTTGGTCTAACATTGCTTGGTTCATACTTTTGAGCATTGTTGTTGAAGATAGGAATGGAGCCGGTTGGATAGTATTGCACATGACTTGCACTTCGCTTCTTGATTTAACTAAAATGCCCCTCATGTGAGGGGCACGTGACTGAATTTTAACGAAGAACATGGATGAAGTAACTTCTAGGGGCCAAAAAGGATAGAAAAATTGATGTTGGGGGTTGAAATGTCAAAAGATTCTTTTTTAAGATAATAGGGTTAAAGTGACTTAACCACATGGGCTAAAAACGTAATATACTCTTTTCATTTAAAGGGTAAAAAATCCGATTTGCCCTAATGTGCAAGACACGTGACCAGACTTAACACACAAAATTAACGCCCGTTAAATGAAAAGACATAAACTGACACAATATATGAACATAAAGGATCAACTATGTTATTTGTTATTGATACGTGGTCGAAAACCGGTGTTCGTAATTGTTTAGATTAATGTTTTTACGTGATTTTCAGTTTCGTTTAGCCTTCACTTGATTAGAGTTGTGTTTTGCAGGTCTAACGGAAAGGAGCTATTCGAGAGCTTTACGGACCACCAGGACGAAAAACGGGTCAACCGGGAGCACGGGATGGAAATTTCAGAAAGTGAAGGTAACAAGCACCGTCGCTGACGCCTCCCCAGGCCGTCGGCGAAGCCGTCCATTGATCTCTGTCGTGCGAAAAGCTCCGAAACCAGGGATTTAAGCCGTCGGATGAGATTTGTAATGTGTTTCTTGTCTAATGTGTTTAGGGACGATTTAAAATATATCTTTTCACCAAGAAACAGGAGTTACACTACATTCTTTAATTTTGAATCATCTTGGGAGCCAATAACTTTCACCAATCCTTTCCCAATCATCCTAATCATCAAATCATCGCACCGAATCATCATCCATTTGATTCTAACCCTAACCTATCATCACAATCATCACCCATCCATGAAATCTTTCACCACCACAAATCCTAAACAATATTCTCCATACTCAAAGCTTCAAGATGTTCAAGTTCAAGCTTCCATCCACTGTTGATCATGTTCCATTCACCATTAGCGGCTAATTCTATGAGGTTTCACCCCGGTGTAGGTGATTGTAAGTCTAGGGTTTGAACAATGTTCTTAGTTTGATTTTGTGACAAATTGAATTGTATTTGAATTGATTGATGATTGTCTTGCATTGGAACTACATTTGTGAATTGTTGAATGATTATAAATTCGACTTTACAAAATAAGTGTGTGTAATTATGCTTTATCATTCAAAAGGTTTTACTTGTCCGAAGTAACGAAGTGCATTGCGGTCCGTTATATGCGTCGATAGAAATTGGCACCTAAGCTTCATGATAGAAATCCATTAATAACATATTCAATTGAATCGAATCTAAAACATGTAGAAACCCTAGGATTGCAATTACCGAACCGGGTGTGAACCTTGTTTACATATCTAGTTTTTGAACCATCAATTACATTTTCGTGCATTTGTTTAAGTTCTTGTTAGTTAATAAGCAAAAACCAAATTGTCGGTTCGTTCCGACCCATTTTCCAACAAAAAAAATTCATATAAATTTTAGCAAGCTTCATAAGTTGTGACAACCTTTAAAAATCAATCGAATCCATACGCAAACCATAGACTCTTTGTGGTTCGACCCCTTACTACCGCTAACTATCTGTTTGAGGTAATTTGGGACTTAAAAATGTATCTTTGACCGAAGTGCGACACTTTCGATCAAATTTTGGCGCCGTTGCCGGGGAGTTCATGCGCTTTGTGCTTGGATTTTTTTGATTTAGTGATTAACTGTTTAAGGTGTTTCTTTTGTTACTTTCTCTATTTCCTTGTTACGCGGATGTTTTATTTGTGCAGGCTACAGGTAGTGCATGCATACAAGGAATTCTGGGAGGACTTCACCGTTGATATTCGAACCGGAAATCGAGAGAGTAGTCTGAAGAAATTTAGCCAATCGGTTGGAAGCAACACTTGCTTCTGACCCACCCAACACCCATCATCATCTTCACCATCCATTGAACATACTTCAATGGAACACCAAAACTCAAACCAACACTCCAACCAAAACCAATTTCAGTATCGAGGCAATCTTCGATCCAACCTAAACATTCAACAAGATCAACCGGGCGGTGGTAACAACTCGAGACCACCTATACCACCATTTCAAAACCGAGGCCATAACAATAACCAAAGAACACCCACACCTCCACATCCAAATTCCAATCGACAAAACCCTTTACCCACCAACATCGATAACCGAAATGTCAACTCCGACCGTAGAGGTAACCATAATCGCGGCAATCCCGCGAATGAAGACCCATTCTTTAATCGTGATGACTTGAGAATGCAATCCCCGATGATGAACCATATAGTGTTCCCGGTTATCAATCGCCGGAACACGTGAGTATTCACTCGGAATACTCGGATGACGGGGGAAACTATTATGAACGGGTTGAAGACGATATATGGGGAGATGTAAATGCGGATAACATTTACAATGCGAGGGGGTTTGAGAATGAAGAGTTCGGATATCAAAACGCCAACTATGTGGGTAACGAGGGTTATGGTTATGGTTATGGGTATGGCCGGAACGACGCATATGGAAACAACCGCCAACCACAAAACAATAATCAAAGGAGCCGGGATGACGGTTACTACAACAACAATAATAATGCTAACCGTAACCGGATTCCCCAATTCATGGGAGGTGGTAATCAAGGTTGAGATAGAGGTGGTGGTAG
The DNA here is from genome assembly GCA_030545235.1 of Helianthus tuberosus. Lineage (NCBI taxonomy): Eukaryota > Viridiplantae > Streptophyta > Magnoliopsida > Asterales > Asteraceae > Helianthus > Helianthus tuberosus. Next base: position 42,692,400 of record CM060357.1, on the reverse strand, counting down.
AAGAGGAAACCGAATACTGGTGGATCAAGAGGTTAATGGTCCACGTCGTCATCCACAACAAGTTCCTAGGGGTGTAAATGATCGTTTTAGACCGGTGGTCAACGGAAATGACTCACCGATTGTTCCTCCACCCCAGGGAATTAGATCTTTTGAGTGCAAACCAAACTACATCAACATCCTACCTCACTTCAATGGTAGGACAAATGACGAGCCATAAACGCACTTGGCGGAATTTTTCGCGATTTGTAGTACAATTGGGGGCCGTGATTTCGAGATTGAAGAAGTGAAATTGAGACTCTTCCAATTTTCACTAAAAGATAAGGTGAAGCAATGGTTTTTCATCTTCTGGCAAATAGTATTCGTACATGGGCCGAGATGCAACATGTATTTCTTGACGAGTACTATTCAATGGCAAAGTCCGACGATGCAAGGGATGAAATTCGGTCTTTTTGCCAACTCTCGGGAGAATTACTACATGAAGCTCTCACACGGTTCAAGGAATTGGTTCGAAAATGTCCTCACTATCAAATACCAAGGTGGGAACTGTTGAAATGTTTTTTGAAAGGGCTGGATGCCGATGAGCATAAATACTTGCTATCCGCAAGTAATGGCACCTTATTGAACAAGAGCGAAGAGGACGATTGGGATTTCTTGGAGAAGATGAGCACAAATTCGAAGGCAATTGCTTTGGCGGATTGAGCCAAAAAGCACCCGGTTTCCCGATCGCTTCCCAATCTTGATTGAAGTGCCAAGGATCGTATTGCTACCTTAGAACGGGAGTTGGCCTGTATGAAGAGGAAGGATGTAGGAGCAGTCCGATTTGCAATTTGTGAGGATTGCGGTGATATTGGGCATAGAGCTGAGGAGTGCCAAATGAATATGGCACAAGCCGCCGAAGAAGTAAATCAAGTGTATGGAGAGAGAGAAAAAATATGACATGAACTCCAACACTTACCATCCGGGTTTGATGAACCATCCAAACTTCCGGTATGGTAATGCTTCAAATCTAATGAACCCGAATTTTCAATCGGGGAATCAAGGTTGTGGGCAAGGTGGTTCTTCATATCATAATCGGCAAGGTGGTAACTAAGGGGGTTACCAAAGGAATTACAATCAAGGAAGTATCAAAGGATATCAAAACCGTGAAGGTAATTACCAACGTGGCTACAACCAAGGTGGTAATGGGGGTGGTGCTTCAAACTCTCAAATGGGCGGTGATGACTCGCTAAGTTCTAAGCTCGATGCACTTATGAATGCCATGAATGCCATCACCACTTCAAATCAAGAGATCAAATCTGAGATGAAGAAAGAGTTTGAAGTACGAGATAAATCACACAAGGCATTGGAGAAGCAAGTGGGTCAACTTATGCAAGAAATGGCTCAAATTCGTGGAAGCGGAGGAAGACTTCCAAGCGACACCAACGTGAACCCTAAGCATCAAGGGTCAAGCTCGACGAACACAAACATGGTACCTATAAACAAGATTTCCTTACGTAGTGGTCGATTCATAGATAGTGGTGTTGAGCCACCACCACCCAAGTTTGTTGAAGGGGTGGTGGAAGATGCTAGTGATGAGGAGGTTGATGACGGTCAAACGGGTCAAAACAAAAATGAGTCAACAATTAATAAAAATACTCCCATTGTGACCGTCCCCATCCCAAAGGCTAAGGACAATGGTGTGGATGCTAATACCGTACCTTATCTTGAAGCTTTATTGGGAATGTCTAAGAAAGTGGTAACAAAACGTGGCCCACAACAAGAAGAAATGTGGCAAATTTTTAAACAAGTTAAAATCAATTTACCACTCTTAGACGCGATTAAACAAGTACCCTCATATGCTAAGTACTTGAAAGACCTATGTACCCAAAAGCGAACTCACAAATTTCCTAAGAAACGTGATTCTTTCGGGTGCACTTCCACCAAAACTCCAAGATCCGGGGGCGCCCATAATTTCAATACAAGTCGGTGAATTCAACATGACCCGGGCACTTTTGGATCTTGGGACAAGTGTGAGTATCTTGCCGGGTAGTTTATATGACCAATATGATTTTGGTCCACTTCAAACCGACTTGACCCCTAAACTACCCCGTGGGATAGTCACGGAGGTAATAGTCAAGGTCGAGGATGTTTACTATCTGGTGGACTTTCTTGTATTAGATTACATTTCTTTGGACCGAACCAAGTGTCACACCCCGATATTTCAACCACAAACCGGTGGGCCCGGTAGGGAGTATTGTGACGTAGTTGATATCATCATAGTCAATTAAACACAGTTATAGCACAGCGGAAGGCTTGGAAGGAAATTACTATTACAAACCAAATGTTCAAAGTTCAAAAATAATAATTATACTGATGGTTATAGAAACGGATCCAGAGGCGGATCTAAATAATATACAAAACGATGTTTAACAGACTTTAAGGTATCTTAAGGACTTACAAGACCCTCTATTAGACACCAAGCAGCTCCCAGCCTATTTGCGTGTAGTACCTGTCACTTAGTCTTTTGAAAATACGTTAGTTTACACTGGTAAATAAAATTAACTGACTCATTTGAAAAATGTTTAATAAAATTGGTTTAGGTGCATAAGGCACGAAAATCTTTTATAACTTGGGAAAATTATCTTTTTAATCTTGTATACAGATTTACATGTTTGTTATACATTTGGGGACCAATATAGAAACCAAGACATGATTAGCCGACACACCATTTTTATAAACCCACAAAGGAGTTATCCCCAACCTTGTGGGTATAATTTACCATTTTGCAACTGTCAGGTGTATGCCTACACCCCGTGCATAGGTCATGGCCATTTGCAATTAAATGAGCCGAGGATATCCAGGACACGGTCGCATTAACCCCTAATATTTATGTTATCAAACAACACGGATTAAAACGGGTTATGCGGATTTGTTAGTCACAATCTGACCAAGTGATGCCATACCCGACCAAGCGGTAATAATTTACCGTATCCCAAGCCCGTATAAGGGAAATAAGTTAAAAGTATTTACCTAAGTTATAACTTTGATTTTAATGCAAGAGTTAACTACTCAGCCGTATGATATACTTAGACTTGTGAAGGTAGCTTTTACTGGGGCTTCCTGGTATGGAATGAAGGTAATAGTAACATATTAGAATACTAACAGGCCTTATTTAAGTCCTAGACTTAGACCGGTTAGTTTAAAGAACGATTTACGGTACGAGACGCTAGATTAGGCGATGATCGGAATGGAATGTTATTTAGACCCAAAAAGTATGAAGACTTGTATAATATAGGTAAACTAAATACATTCTGGATTTTGAAGTCTGAATGATAAGGTTAAACCCGTTTCGGTTAATTTATGCAAACTAGTGACATAAACCGAGCCGAATGCGTATAGGCATTAACGGGCAACCGGATGAGTCCTATGCAAGTTCCATATGTTATTATGCTTAAAATATTAAATATGTTATGACATCAGTAGGATATCAACATGTATGCCTATAAAGGTTTTAAAACTGAATTAAGCCTTACAAGGGCATTTTGGTTATTTAATGGCATATAAAAGGAGTTTGCATTTAAATTGAAGTTTTTGTCATAAAAATTTTGTAAAAAATATTTAATTTATGATATAATATCAGTATGATATCAAATGAAAATGAATCGGGGCATGGATGAGGAGGCGAAAAATGGAGGTGATGGCGGCAAGGGAAGGATGGCCCACTTGGACACATCAAGTGGAAAGTCTTCCGGAAAACATTGACACAAAACTGAAGCCGTCTTTGGAAGAGCCTTCGGTTGTGGATTTGAAGGGTTTGCCCAAGCATTTGAAGTATGCTTATGTGGGTGAGGGCAACACGCTCCCAGTTATTATCGCATCAAACTTGATCGGGGAGCAAGAGGAGAAGTTGATGAAGGTATTGGTCACCAATAGACCGGCTATTGGGTGGACCATTGCGGATTTGAAGGGAATTAGTCCCTCGGTGGAGATGCACAAGATCATCAGGGAAGACGGCATCGCTCCTTCTCGTGACGCACAACGAAGACTAAATCCGAACATGCGGGAGGTGGTCAAGAAGGAAGTATTGAAGTGGCTAGATGCGGGTTTCATATATGCCATTTCTGATAGCCAATGGGTGAGCCCGACACAAATAGTTCCTAAAAAAGCAGGCATTCAAGTCGTCACAAACGACGCAGGTGAAAAGGTTGTCACTCTGCCGGTAACCGAGTGGCGTATTTGTATTGATTATAGGAAGTTAAATGCTGCGACTTCCAAATATTATTTCCCTTTACTGTTTATTGATCAAATTGTCGAGAAATTGGCCGGACAAAAATTTTATTGTTTTCTGGATGGTTATTCCGGTTACAATCAAATTGCTATTCATCCGGAAGACCAAGCAAAGACGACTTTTACTTGTCCATATGGTACCTTCGTATTTAGGCGAATGCCTTTTGGATTATGTAATGCCCCCGCCACCTTTCAAAGGTGTATGATGAGTACCAATCCAGATATGGTGGGGAGTCTTTGGAAATCTTCATGGATGATTTCTCGATATATGGGTCATCATTTGACGCATGCCTTGACCAACTCAAAAAAGTTTTGAAAAGATGTGTTGAAAAGAATTTAGTTTTGAGTTGGGAAAAGAGCCATTTTATGGTTCATGAAGGGATTGTGTTGGGGCATGTCGTCTCAAGTCATGGGATAGAGGTGGATCGAGCAAAGGTACAAGTCATATCCACCTTGCCTTATCCCACGAGTGTTAAGGGTGTTCAATCGTTTTTGGGTCATGCGGGGTTTTATAGGAGGTTTATAAAAGGTTTTAGTGATATAACAAAACCCATATCTACCTTGTTGTTAAAAGATAAACCGTTTGATTTCAATAAAGATTGTCAAAAAGCTTTTAACATTTAAAAAAAAGTTGGTTGAGGCCCCAATCTTGCAATTACTGAATTGGTCATTACCATTCGAAATCATGTGTGATGCAAGTGAATATGCGGTGGGGGTCGTGTTGGGTCAACGGGTAGAGCTACTTGCGGTGGTATATGCATTGGATAAGTTCCGGGCTTATATATGGGGTACTAAAGTGATTGTACACTCTGACCATTCTGTTATTAGGTACCTCATGGACAAGAAGGATGCAAAGCCGCAGCTAATCCGATGGGTTCTCTTATTGTAAGAGTTTGACCTCGAGATCCGGGACAAGAAGGGAGTGAAAATGTGGTTGCGGACCACTTGTCCCGGTTGTTGGTGGAAGATGATTCTTCACGTATGGAGATCAATGCGATTCTAAAACTTTCAGTATTACCGTGGTATGCTAACATAGTTAACTATTTAGTGACAGGTGATCTACCGGCTCATTGGGATCGAAGGAGGAGGTTGCACTTCCTTTCACAGATCAAGTACTACACGTTGGAAAAACCAGACTTATTCAAGATATGTCCGGATCAAGTCGTTAGAAGATGCATCCCAGATGACGGGATTCCTAGCGTCTTAACGCACTTGCATTCATTTGCTTGTGGGGGCCATTTCAGTGGTCACAAAACGGGGCACAAAGTGCTCAATAGTGGGCTTTATTGGCCAACTATTTTTAAAGACGCACTTAACTTTGCTAAGAACTGCGTTGAGTGTCAAAAACTAGGGGGTATTTCAAAATGGGATAAGATGCCCATGCAACCGATCCTCATTGTTGATATTTTTGATGTGTGGGGGATCGATTTCATGGGCAATTCCCGAATTCGCATGGCAATCTATACATCTTGGTAACGATCGACTATGTGTCTAAATGGGTCAAAGCGATCGCCACCAAGACAAACGACCATACCGTGGTTTGCAATTTTGTACAAACCAACATTATTTCTCGATTTGGGATTCCCTGATTAATCATTAGTGATGGGGGTTCTCACTTCAAGAATTTCAATTTTTGTAAGTTATTGAAACAGTATGGTGTTGACCATCGGATTGCTACCCCTACCACCTGCAAACGAGTAGTCAAGTGAAAGTGTCGAATAGGCAAATTAAAGAAATTTTGCAAAAGACCGTTCAATCGGACCGTAAGGATTGGTCAACCAAGTTGAATGATGCCTTGTGAGCCTATCCAACGGCACATAAAACACCTATTGGCACTACACCTTACCGCTTGGTTTACGACAAGAATTGTCACTTACCGGTGGAGCTTGTACATCGTGCTTGGTGGGATGTTAAAGAGGTTAATGTCAAATACGATGATGCAGGTAAAGAGAGGAAGCTAAAGTTATGCGAGTTGGAGGAGCTTTGGGAGGAGGCATATGAGTGTGCCTCAAAATACAAGGACGGAATGAAGAGAGCACATGATGCAAAGTTGAAGTTGAAGGAGTTCGTGGTGGGTCAAAAGGTGTGGCTCTACAACTCATGGCTCAAATACTTTCCCAGGAAGCTCAAGAGAAAATGGATGGGCCCGTATGTGATTACACGGGTCGAAAGCTAGGAGATGTTACCATCGAGGACCCGGAGGATGGGTCGAAGCAAACGGTAAACGGTCACCACCTTAAACCATTCTTTGATGGTAACGGGGAGAAAAAGGATGCAAATGTGGAGTTGGTAAGCTTCTTGGTAAGCGTGCCAACATACGAGGTCAATTAAAGGACCGGTATCATTTTTGTAGAGTTTTGTATATTTTTGTTGTTTGTTTGTATTGTTTATTGATATAATCATTTCCGTTTCGTTCTAACCTCTTTGATGTGTGAAGTCCGGACATCATGAACGGGTCATGAAGACGTAAGGTATGTTTTTAGACTTTTTTGTGTATTGAGGACAATACACGGCTTTTTGGGGCGTGGTAGGACCGTTAAACGGTTTATAGTTTTAAAATTTTAACATATAAAAATTTACAAAAACATTTTTAATAATTTTTAGGAATTTTTATAGCCTAGGTTTCTTTTTTAAAAAGTTCGTAAAATTTTTCATATTTTTCATAAAAAAAACATTAAAAATAAAAAATTGAAACATGAAGGCCCGTCGGCGACGGGGTGCCTATGCGTCTGAGACGGCGTGTGCAAATCCCCCATCGGGTAAACTCCTTCGTATACAGCAAGTTAAAGCGTCGGGCCAATTGTGCCTTTATGGGGGCCGTCGGTGATGGGGCTTCAAGCCGTCGCCGACGAAGCTTCTATATCTGGCCGACGAAAGTTGTTGGCGGCCATTAAAGTCGAACCCAAATCAATTTAAACCTCATAAACCCGACCCAAACATAATTGTGACCACATATTTGACCCGAGAACCTTTGTATCTGATCCATGACTCTTAGAAACCACAAAACTTCTACATCTCTCTCTCATAATTCACCCTTTTCATCTTCATCTTCTCCCAAAATCACTAAGAACCCTAAAACTTCAAGAACTCATAACTTCTTCAATTCTAACCCAATTCGAGTGATTCTTGAGTCCATTTTGCGTAGATTTTCAAGAGCAATAAAACCGCCAACACGGTTTTCACAAATTTTTGCTAGTTTGCAAGATTTCTGAGCTTAAAAGTTCGGGTTTCTAGCAAGGGTGTTTTTCAAGCTTTGATTTTCATCTCTTGATTGTTTCTCGGCATTCTACAACATAAAGGTATGAACTTTACACAATATTTAGCCTCATTATCCTATGGTATGTTAAAAATCTTCCAAAATTTTTGAATTTTTGTTTGAAGAGTAGGTTGTTTATCATGATGTAGGATGTTATAGTTGAAAATTGTTATGTAAACTTTTGATTTGGTTAAGATTGAACAACCACGAAGAGGACGATTGGGATTCTTGGAGAAGAAAAGCAAAAATTCGAAGACAGTTGCTTTGGCGGATCGAGCCAAAAAAACACCCAGTTTCCTGATCGCTTCCCGATCTTGATTCAAGTGCCAAAGATCGTATTGCTACCTTAGAACGGGAGTTGGCCTGTATGAAGAGGAAGGATGTAGGAGTGGTCCAATTTGTGATTTGTGAGGATTGCGGTGATATTGGGCATAAAACCGAGGATTGCCAAATGAATATGGCACAAGCCGCCGAAGTTGTGCTAATTAAACACGGTTATAGCACAGCAGAAGGCTTGGAAGGAAATTACTATTACAAACCAAATGTCCAAAGTTCAAAAGTAATAATTATACAGATGGTTATAGAAACGGATCCATAGGCGGATCTAAATAATATACAAAAATGGGAACAACTAAGTAGTGTAGAAGAAGGTGATGGGCGATTATCTAGACAAGATTGGTCATGGGAGAAGTTTCGAGACAATCGTGGGGCTTCTATATGGGATAATGATAAGAAGAAACCCCTTTCACGAGACAAAAAGTTGGAAGTAAAGTTGTGGAAGTGTAAAATGGTTACGGGGGTGTCGACTGCTGTTCCAGAAAGAATTGTTCCGGAAAGGGCTATTAATGTGGAAGAATTTCGGACGATAGGGATCGTCCAGATGTTTGAAGGGTTAGGTTGGGAGAGAGTTTTGGATTTGTGTGCAGATGCTACACCGCGAGTGTACTTAACGGCGGTGTGTGAATGGCTTGCATCTCTATGGTTTCTTAATAGAGATGGCCCCGCAAATACATGGCAACTAGTTGGTGACACTCGCAGAGGGAAAATGGTCATGTTGTTTGAGACCATGAACTGCATTGCTCGTTTCGACTCTTTGGGGATCAATGCTTATGATTATTACAACATTCACAAATTTCTCGATAACAAGATGAAAACTGATGATCCCGAGGATATGAAAAAGTCAGTGTTACCATTCTCTGATGGTAGGGCATCTTTGAGGAGCCATTTATCGGTGGAGGGGAAAATCCTTCAGGGCATTTCTCTAGAAAATATAATGGTGCGGTTTGGAGAGCGCGGGAAGGTTAAAGGGCCGGATTGTCGGGTTCTTCATGCGGTGATGTTCGGGTCGCCTATGTTGTCGTGGAGATACATTGTGATGATGAACACTTGGGACACTCGGGAGGTGTGTAATCGAAAGATGATACCGTACGTACGACTCATCAGTGCTATGATCCTTCAACAAAACAGTTTACCGCCTGAATCATTATAGGTTTCAAAACCAGTGGAGGAATTCTGTTTTGCATCAATGAAGAGATACTTGAAAATTTAGGTGCAAGTTTATGGTCATCAATACACGGTGAGCGATGATGCAGGGCACAGTTTCCAGTTTATTGACCTGGGTGCGGCCCAAGAAGCCACAAGAAAAGAGGAGATGATTGATGAAGAGGACGAGAATGAACCTCCCGGTCCAAGGGGACCACGTCAAAGGTATTACCAGCCACACTGTGAGATATCAGGGGGTTGTGGCAAACTTTGTAACTTGTCGGCATACCCCGGGACAAGCAAATTACAACCGCGGGCTACAAGCGGTTTATGATAATGTTTCCACGGCCATCGGAGAGAATCGGGAGTATGAGGAAAGAAGGAGGAATTGGGAGCAAGATAATCAAGCCCAGATACAAGCTCATTGGGCTGCAGAAGATGTTCATAGAGCCAAAGAGCTAGAATATTGGGAGCAACAAAAAGCTTTTATGGCGGAGCAGCGGTCTTGGTGGGACCAACAGGACTTGCATCGGGAGCAAGAGTTGGCCCGCAGGCAAGCTTGGGAGCAGGAGCAAGATCGGCTCCGAATTGAGCAAAATGTGAGGGAAGACAAACGATTGAGTGCTTTGGCTATGGCTCAAGAATTGGCAGTAAACAATGCCAAGCACCTCCATGACCAAGAGAGGCACCAACGAGACTAAATGGCAGGCCTCCCGTACAGTGAGCACACACCTTCGACGTGCTATGAAAATCTTCCCGTTCCTCGTGGCCCTTCAGATCCATCTCCGCATTGGCCCGAAGGGGTTGGTTTTTGTTTTGTCCCGTCACAGTTCCAGCAGACGACCGAGGGGGAGAGAGGTCCCCTCGATGACTACCGGGAGATGCTCGAGAGCCTCACCGGATACCTGTACCACCCATACCCACCAGTTGATCCTAACGAGTGCTACCAATGCTAGTGGTGAGGTATGTCTTGTCTTCTTGTTGTTGTACATTAATTTTTTCTATTTAGTTTTATGTTCTAGTAGTTTTAATTCGTAGTTAAATGAACTTTGTGGGTGTGTTCTCTATATAACCCTCACGAGACCTCTCATCCTCCCACGCTATTGGGAGGTTTAAAAAGGCTTGTTGCATAAGCTAAATGCAACCGTGATTCCTACGAAAGTGAGTTAGGCTTTTATTATTGTTGTAAATTATCTTTTCCACAAAAACTCAAATTAAAGTAACGAATGGCATGGTAAATCTTTTGTAAAAATGGTAGAACAAGTAACTAACAAATGTTGATGGTTGTGAGAAGCATGCTTCTACACAAGGATTTAAATTTGTAGGTACAAATGTTCGTGAGACAACCATTTTTATCAAAGATTGAAGACCAAACGAGGAACAAGAACAATCAGGTGCATTCATTTCCTTTTATTTGAGTATTATTTAGTTAATAAGTGGATTGTAATTGTATAATTTTGACCGGGGTGGAATATTCGGGAGTTTGGTCATAACACATCCCTTGTGCGTTTAAAGGCTCCATTCTTACACATTGAGGACAATGTTTACCTCAAGTGTGGGTATGGGGAGAAAAAAAGTTTTCGTTTTTGACCCCTTTCATTTAAACACTACACATTGAGGAGAATGTTGACCTCAAGTGTGGGGATGGGGGGAAATTTCAAAAAATTTTCAAAAAAAAAGTCTTAGTTTGAAACAATATGAAAACCACAAGTAACTAACTCAATGAGGGATGACACACCCATTTGGTATTTTATCATGGTCAAGTTCAAACAATTAATATGAAGGGTATTTAGCGGGTGGTTATTTGGGAATAATCTGCCTAAGAAACTAGCACGTTATGCATGTCACATACCATACCCTTTATACGTGAGGTTTTGAGCCACTTTTACATCATAGATTTACATATATATGTTTCTTTGTTTGAGTAGACCATTAATCGCGTATTGTAGAACTTGCAACTTTTGATACGTTTGAGACCATAGACCAAATACAAGCACGAGAATGATTAAGGCATTAGGTGAACCTTTTCCTTTAAAACAATTTTTATATCCTTACCCAAATAAATGCCCTAGTCGCCCACTTTGAGCCTAAACCTTTCGTTTGGCCAACCCGTTTAGCCCACAACCATTAAACCTTTTCTTTTTAAACTCGTGTGATGAAAATTCTATTATAGGATTATGTTATTGTGTAATTGTGATTTATATTTGTGAAAAAAGCAAAAATTCAGAAAATGTTGCGAAAAAGAATAGAAAATCTTTGAGAAAAATACAAAAATATGAGTTAGTAGTTTGTTGAATGAAAGGCGAAAATTGTTGCCTCTAAGCTTGATGTTTATAGTTAGTTATGTTTAGAGTAGTCATTTTGTAATAAACATCGAGTTTACATCACCTTAGCCATTTCAAAATATCCTATTTCAAACCCTTCGCCTAGCCCCGTTACAACCCTTCAAACACCTTTTGACTTGTGCTTAGTATTCATGTTCGGTGGTGGAGAATGATTGAGTTGCAAGCATATGCAGGTACGTGTTCTAATTGGTTTTGAGTGATTACTTAAAAAGTGCTAATTCATTATCTAATTAGCTAAATTTTAAACCGAGTGGAGAGAACATTGTGAGGGATGTGCATGGTTTATTAGTTTCAAGGGCGGGTTAATCTTGGGTAACCATTTTATATGTGATTATTCACTTTACCGTTAAATATTTCATAATTTGTAAAAAGTTTGAACCGGTTATGACAATAGACCTTAACCTTAGTCTCAGGAATGGGACATGTGTTTCTCGTTCGACCCACGTCAAAGTGAAAAAAAAAACAGATTTGCTTGAGGGAAAGCAAAAGGCAAGTGTGGGGATGTGATACGTGGACGAAAACCGGTGTTCGTAATTGTTTAAATTAATGTTTTTACGTGATTTTTAGTTTCATTTAGCCTACTTTTGATTAGAGTTGGGGTAAATTACACCTTTCATCCTTTAAGTTTGTATCATATTGCAATGGATAGCCTAAAACTTCAATAATTATAGTCACAATCCTTTATTTGAAAAAACTGTTACACTCTACGTCCTTTAGCACACTAACCAGGTTTGTTTTAAACGTTAAGTTATATCACGTGCACCTCAGGTGACCTCATGTGAGGACATTTTTTTCCTTTTACACTTAATTCTTCCCATCTTATAACCCAACCCCTCTTTCACCCTCCATCCAAATTAGGGCTCCAAATTCAACCTGCTATCCAAATCAGTAGTATGGGGGCGGACGAAGTGATCCTATCCTCGGTCCTCTCTCTCGATGACCTTCAATTTCCACTGAGGACGGTGAGTCGGGGACAAGTTGACGATGATGTTGCAGGTAAGAAAAGTGGTGAGATTGTGGATCCACCCCAATAGATATGGCATCAATTTAGGTGTTTGATGCAACCAGATCCACATATCCACATATGGCAGTGATCAACTTCGGGAATTGAAGGTAGCGATGAAGATGCAGGGAACGATGAAAGTGTTTTTAGGGTTCGGCTGGGGACGAAGTGACGACCAAGTAAAATTACACTTTTCGTATTGAAATCTCAGATTTCCTTTCCCTCTCCGCCATTAACAATCCACACACCTCAAACTCCCAAATTTCCAGTTTATTCACCACTAACACCCTAACAAAATCAAAAAATTTCAATGTCGAATACTTCAACATGAGTTCTGCAACCAGCATGACCACCAATCCGGCGTGTTTTCGCCAGAACTTTGTTCCACTGTCGCCGTGTAACTCCTGTTGTGACCTCCGATTTCATCCGTTCATTTCTCTGTATGTCAATTGTGACCGTAGATGGAGATTTCAACCTGTTAAATGTGTTTCTAGGTAAATTTGGTGAGAATATATTGTGTGAGTTGTGAATTTAGAGTGTGATTTATTATTTGGAGTATGATGTTATGATTTGCATTTAGGTTAGTGGGATGGAGGAGGGAGTTCAGGTGGTGAGGGTGGGATTTGGTGGTGATGATTGTTTATTTGTTTAAAGGTAAATTACACTTTTCGTCCTTTATACTAGTAAAATTACTAACCTACCCTCATGTGCAAGGCACATGCCATACTTAACTAAAATTTTTAACTTGGTTAGTGCTAAAGGACATATAGGGTAATGAGTTTTCCAAATAAAGGATTGTGACTGTAATTATTGAAGTTAAAGGCTAGCCATTGCAATCTGATACAAACATAAAGGACGAAATGTGTAATTTACCTTTCGAGTTGTGTTTTGCAGGTCAAACGGAGTTTAATGAGCTATCCGGGAGCTTTACGGACCACCGGGATGAAAAACGGGTCAACCGGGAGCACGAGATGGAAATTTCAGAAAGTGAAGGTAACAAGCACCGTCGCCGATGCTTCCCCAGGCCGTCGGTGATGCCGTCCATTGATCTCCATCGCGTGAAAAGCCCCGTAACCTTGGATTTAAGCCGTCGGATGAGATTTTTACAAACAAGCACCGTCGGCGACGCCGTGGAGGGCCGTCGACGACGCCTGATGCTGCTCCAGATCGTGAGTTTCCTGTCTAATGTGTTTGGGGATGATTTAAAATATATCTTTTGACCAAGAAACGGGAGTTACACCACCTTCTTGAATTTTGAATCATCTTAGGAGCCAAGAACCTTCACCAATCCATTCCCTATCATCTGAATCATCAAATCATCACACCGAATCATCATCCATTCGGTCCTAATCCTAACCCTAACCTGTCATCATCCATCCATCAAACCTTTCACCACCACAAATCCTAAACCATTATCCTCCATACGCAAAGGTTCAAGATGTTCAAGATGTTCAAGTTCAAGCTTCCATCCACTGTTTATCGTGTTCCGTTCACCATCAGCGGCTAATTCTCGGAGGTTTCACCCCGGTGTAGGTGATTGTAAGTCTAGTGTTTGAACAATGTTCTTAGTTTGATTTTGTGACAAATTGAATTGTATTTGAATTAATTGATGATTGTCTTGCATTGGAATTGCATTTGTGAATTGTTGAATGATTATAAAATTCAAATTTGCGAAATAACTTTGTGTAATTATGCTTTATCATTCAAAAGGTTTTACTTGTCCGAAGTAACGAAGAGCATTGCGGTCCGTTATACGCGTTGATAGCAATTGGCACCTAAGCATCATGATAGAAATCCGTTAATAACATATTCAATTGAATCAAATCTAAAACGTGTAGAAACCCTAGGATTGCAATTACCGAACCGGGTGTGAACCTTGTTTACATATCTTGTTTTTAAACCAACAATTACATTTTCGTGCATTTGTTTAAGTTCTTGTTAGTTAATAATCAAAAACCAAATTGTCGGTTCGTTCCGACCCATTTTCCAACAAACAAAATTCATATAAATTTTAGCAAGCTTCGTAAGTTGTGACAACCTTTAAAAATCAATCGAATCCATACGTAAACCACATACTCTTCGTGGTTCGACCTCTTACTACCGCTAACTATCTGTTTAAGGTAATTTGGGACTTATAAATGTATCTTTGAGCGAAGCGCGACACTTCCGATCAGTTATTATGAAGACCAAAAATGAAATTCACAATATACCTAAAGACGAAAAATACTAATAAACTAGTAAATGGATAACTTTATTTGAAGCAAGATAGATCAAAATGATATTTTTGTAACACCCGGGCCCATTTTGACAAGCTCTTAAAATGCAGAGGGTGATTATTGTAAAATTCGTATTAGGGTAACCTCACACTTTCTATTTAAACGAGTCTAATTCCATTTCCATCATAATCACCGCCGCACCCTTCTTCTCTCATCCATCGACATCCCCGATCAAAAAGATGACATCTCTTATTCGGTACCAATGTAAGAGCTTTTATTTTCATTTTATTTAATTTGATTTACCTCATAATCTTACTTTACATTTTTAAAAATCATTACATGTTTTCAAAGTACCAATTTGGAAATTTTGATTTAACTAATTTTAAAGACATATATGCTTTGATTTTGTTGGTGATAATGTAACATATATGCATACTAACTCAGATCGGTTTTCAAAATGACGAAATTCGTTACGAAATACATTTATAGGAATTTTGATTTTCTACAAGCATGTTCTAACTCAGATCTATAAACAAATGAAGAAGAATTTGTCACATATTTTTTTTTTCCTTTTTTGCTGTGTAGTTCTAAGGATTTTTTGTTTTCTGCTTGTTTTGTTGGTTTTAAATGTTAGGTTTGGTGTTATTCACCCATCTCACATCACAAATGGATTTGGCTAATCATTTTGGTGGAGACTATAACATGTTGATCGTTCATAGCGTCTCAAGGATCTCAAATGAGAAAGGTAAAATCCAAAGTCATTCAAACTACTTTAGAAAGTCGCAATTGAAAAAGAGAAATCGGGATAGTCAAGGCCTATCGTAAAATTAAAAATAAAAAAAGCACACTTGTTTAAGTCGCAAAATTAACGACCTCACTTCGTTCATTCACAAAATTAACAACCGTTATTACTTCATTTTTAAAGCATCTAAACTCGTGATATAATGTTAAGTCTAAAATAGATTAATATATGGGTAGAAAGTTGTGGTTGTACAAATATATTTTTAGTCATATTAATCGAAATGTAATAAAAGCTCAATAGATTTAGGTGGAATTTATTGGGAGTTTCTATGATATTAATTTTAATAATTTTTGTATTTATTTATCTCGATTTAAAATTGTGTTATTAAGATATGCCTTGTGATGTTAAAGGGTTTTTTTTTTTCTTTTTGTTTTTGGTTACTCATTTGAGATCTCCATTTCGAAAATTCATGGATTTATATAAGTAGCATAACACATATCTATATATGCGATGTCTTAATTTCATTTGTTTTTTTGTTTTTTTTTTTATTTTTAGATTTTTTTTCTGATTTTTTAGAATTGTTTGATTTTTTAGAATTGTTTGATTTTTTAGAATTTTTTATTTTTTAGAATTTTTGGGATATTTTTTATTTTTAGAATATTTTGATTTTTTAGAAATTTTTTTGATTTTTTTAGAATTTTTCTGATTTTTTACAATATTTTTCATTTTTTAGATTTTTTTTATTTTTTTATTATTTTTAATTTCTTTTATTTTTAAACGAAGAAAAATGGGAGAGTACTACGGCGGCGATTGGGGAAGTCGCACCTGTGAATAGATATTTACGAGTAGTAATTAGTTTAGTGGTTTTATCTCATACCCATCCTGGCCTACTTGGGTTTTATCTCATACCCATCCTCACCTACTCTTTTTTTTATCCACCACTTCATAACCTATCCTAACCTAGTGACTAATTTTGTTTGCCCATCTTAAAATTTAAAATACCCATAACAACCCAAAATGGAATGGATGGGTTTGTTTTGCAAGGTCTATTAACATTAATAATCAAACGTTAATATACACAAATACACACGCACAACCACACGCATGTGCACGCACACATATATATTCTATTGTATGTTACTATGTTTGTTTAATTCATTTGCTAAAGTTAGTATCTTGTAGGTTTAAATTTGATGATGAACATACGTGTTACCAAAGAAGAAGATATGAAGAGAGTATTGTTTGAACTTTATGGAGGCAAGAAGGTAATTTGGTGGATGATATAGGTGATTTATAATCATACACTTTACATAAACTTATACCTGATTCATGTATTATGTATTATTGTGAATTAGTCACACCAAGCTAACCTTGGGTTCAATTCTACTCCATCTGATTATACAAAGAATTCAAATGCATGTATGCTTGTGAAAGTGAGAAGGCTAAAATACTCTGTAAGGTGGATGAGACGGATATGGCAGAGCACCTTAGAGTAAGAATTTTAGTTTATAATTTGGTATTCATATTAAATTTTGTAATCATACTCAAAATCACATTGAGTATTTTATCTTCCAGATAAGATTGAATAAAGAAGAGGCACATTTGTATACAAACATAAAGGTTTTAGTTATCATCGTTGCTCTCTTTAGGATTACTATTTTAGATTCATAAAATCTTTATTTACCTTGAAATATGATGAAACAAGGTTGCTTGTGATGGGGATCTTCATAAACAGATTGGGAAACATATATATTTTGATCTAGTGGATCTTGATAAAGTTCGTTGTTTTCGTATGCAAAATCAGACCTCTTTTGTTCTATTCCAGGTACAATCTTTTGTTATTATCATACATAATTCAAGTAGCATTTTGTAATGTGGTATTTTATAAATCTGAAGATCTGAAAATTTTACAGGAGGAAGTTGCTAAGGAATTGGGTGTACCAGTGCAATATCAGTGATTTTGGCGGTGGGAAAAACGCTCTAATCATACTTATCGCCCTGTTCGTCCATTGACACCTCAGGAAAAAGCTCTGCCAGTAAGCACTTTTTTACCTCTACCTTTAATATGGTTTTAATTGGTGTTGATCAGTTAATTAAATAAACTAATAATGTTAAATATGGCAAAAAAGTTTCTCAAGTTGATCGAACCCTCGTCCAATATTCATCATTAATATACTGATCTTCGGAATCTTGTTTTAGTGAATCTGTAATCATGAATAATATCAAATTGTATAATTCATACTAAAAGTATAAAGCAAATTTATTGCAAACATGCATAAACTGACCAAACAAAATCTGTTGTGAAGACACTATTTTTATGCTATTAATCAATGAATAATATCAGATGGCCTCCATGTGACGTCAATGATTAATTTTTGCGTGAGTCTGAAGAGAAATATTGGGATCCCTTGCAGACGCCCTGTGGTCACAACTTCTGCCTGAAGTGCTTTGAGAAATGGGTTGGTCAGGGGAAGCGTACTTGTGCCATATGTCGCACTGCAATTCCTCTTAAAATGGTTAGTCAACCCAGAATCAATTCATCACTTGTAATTGCAATTAGAATGGCAAAGATGACTAGATCAAACTGCCCTCATGATTGGTATAGTTTTAGCATATGAAAATTGTAAAACGGATTCTAATCATATGTGTTGGATCATAATTTTGCAGCGATGAAAATGGAGCCCGCCCGAGACCTTTGCCTGTCATTAGGGTTGTAAACGAACCGAACGAACACGAACAAGGCCTTGTTCGTGTTCGTTCGTTAAGGAAATTAACATGTTCGTGAACTGTTCACGAACGCTTACCGAACATAATTTTATGTTCGTGTTCGTTCGTTAAGGAAATTTAGTTGTTCACGAACAGTTCCTGAACACTGGTCTCGGACACAAACAAACGCAAGCAAATAAAATCGAACGCAAACGAATATTTAACTTGAAAATAAAAAATAAAAACATTGTTATCCTTAAACATTGTATATAAGCAGTTAAATACAACCATCAAATGATAAATCAAAACACAAGAAGTCTACTACACCACCAAACGATGAATTAAGTTTAACTAACTTAGATATAATCATCCCCAAAAATGTCTTAGAATGTCCAAATTTTAGCTAATTTAGAACAATAGGGTTTAAGTTTTTAATATATTTAGAGAAAAGATTTATTATTTATTATTTTTTAATATAATCAAAAGAACGTAAACTAACGAACATGAACGGACGTAACCGAACATATTACCGAACGTTCACGAACGCAATCGAACGAACGGGACCTGTGTTCGTGTTCGTTCGCTAAGCTAACCGAACAAAATTTTTTGTTCGTGTTCGTTCGCTAAGCTAATCGAACGAACATAAACGAACTTCCCGCCGAACGGTTCACAAACTGTTCGCTGAACGTTCGGTTCGTTTACAGCCCTACCTGTCATTAAAGAGCTGAAGGATGCAAGTGATGTGACAGAGAGGAAGGGATCCCCGTCTTGAGATTATGATGTAAGATTATGTAACTTGCGTTTTTTTTTGTACAATTTATTTTTGTTGAGCTGCTGCCAATAAGAATCACTTCTGCTATGTTAACTTCTAACTTAAAAACTGAGCCAACCCGAGTTCAAGCTCAATTTTCAGATTGGTTATGTGTCTAATATTTTGCAGTTGTTACTCCATGTTAACCCTAGGTAGCTAGTTTTGATTATTAGCTTAGTTGACTATATTGTTATTGATGGACTTCATAATGTGCAGTCCAACTCTTATCTTTGAGGTGGAGCTAGTGGCTTGTAGGCCAAGAAAAGGTTCTAACGTGGCTAGCGCCTTAGATGAAGGGGATAGACTAGAGTAAGTTATTTATACAACTTCATACACTTGTTCTTATATTAGCATCCTCAAATGCATCATGTTTAATTACTACTGAGTTGAACTTATATTTGCATGCTCAAATGGATCATATTTAATAACTAGTGAGCTGAAGAGGCAAAGGGAAATGGCTGCTGCACAGAAGGAAGGAGAGAAAAAGAAGTGTGAAGAAGTAATGGCAGCAGTGCTGCTCGTATTCAAGAAGTGAGTATATGGTTGCTGCTCGTATTCAAGCAGTGAGTATATGGGCTCGAAGAAAACAACCTAGAAATAGCTCTTAGTGTTTGTGTACATTTGTTTCCCTTTCAAACTTTTATAGATAGGTTTTGATTAGAAGTTTGTCTTTAGTTAGTATTTAAATTGAAAACTTATGTATGGATTTTAGGATATTATTGTTAATATCATCTGGTTTCTAGATTATCTCATGTTTACTTCAGTTTTTATTTTACAAATAAATGAAAATAAAATAAATAATAAATAATTACATGAAAATGGCCACATAGAACCATAACAAAAACGTGTGACCAAAGGTTAAATAATAGTCACTCTTAAAATTACAACATCATGTGACTGTACATAACTATTAGCCACGCCATTGTCACTTTGTTTTTTGTTTGTGTGACGAAATGATAGTGAACGTCATGGGAAAAAAGTTACGAGTGACCGAAGGTGAGACAATAGTCACACTTAATATTACAAAATTTTGTGTGGTTCTATATAACCATTAGCCACACCATAGTCACTGTGTTTCTTGTTTGTGTGACTGAATGATACCAAACGTCATGACAAAAAAAGTTATGTGTGACTAAATGTTATACAATAGCCACACTTAAAAATAAAAAATAAATTCATGTGGCTTTACATATCTTTTAGCCACACCATCCTTATTTTATCCTTTCTATGTGATAGAATAATAGCATACGTAATGGGCAAAATGAATATGTGTGACCAAACGTTAGATAATAGCCACACTTAAAATTATAAAGTTTCATGTGGCTTTATATAATCATTAGCCACATTATCATCACTTTGTTTTTTATGTGACGGGACGATAGCAAACATCACCAGAAAAGTAAAATATATGTGACAAAAGGTTAGCCATACACAAAACTTCATGTGGCTTTACAAAATATGTGTCATCAAAGGTTAAACAATAGCCACATTTAAAATTACAAAACTTTAGCAGATCTGGCTCATGTTAATAATAATAATAATAATCATCATCATCATCATCATCATCATACTCAGTAAATCCTACCAATAGCAAAGCTAAAGTAGGATCTGAGTAGGGTAAGATGTAGACGACCTTACCTCTACCCCATAGGAATAGAGAGACTGCTTCCAGTGAGACTCCCGATAGTAGTTTTGATGATGATAATGAAGTTACTTCTAGTGGCCAAAAAGGATAGAAAAATTGACGTTGGGGGTTGAAATGTCAAAATATTCCTTTTTAAGATAATAAGGTTAAAGTGACTTAACCACATGGGCTAAAAACATAATTTACTCTTTTCATTTAAAGGGTAAAAAATCCGATTTGCCCTAATGTGTAAGACACATGACCAGAATTAACACACAAAATTAATGTCCGTTAAATGAAAAGACATAAACTGTCACAATATAAGAACATAAAGGATCATCTATGTTATTTGTTATTATGAAGACCAAAAGTGAAATTCGCAATATACCTAAAGACCAAAAATTCTAATAAACTAGTAAAGGATAACTTTATTTGTATCAAGATAGATCAAAATGATATTTTGTAATAGTCGGGTCCATTTTGAAAGCTCTTAAAATGCAGAGGGTGATTATAGTAAAATTCGGATTAGGGTAACTTCACACTTTCTATTTAAACGAGTCTAATTCCATTTCCATCGTAATCACCGCCGCACCCTTTCTTCTCTCATCCATCGACATCCCTGGCCATAAAGACGACATCTCTTATTATGTACCAATGTAAGAGCTTTTATTTTCATTTTATCTAATTTGATTTACCTCATAATCTTACTTTACATTTTTAAAAATCATTGCTTGTTTTCAAAGTACCAATTTGGGAATTTTTTATTTAACTAATTTTAAAGACGTATATGCTTTGATTTTGATGGTGTTAATGTAACATATATGCGTACTAACTCAGATCGGTTTTCAAAATGAAGAAATTCGTTACCAAATACATTTATAGGAGTTTTGATTTTCTACAAGCATGTTCTAGCTTAGATCTATAAACAAATGAAGAAGAATTTGTCACATATTTTTTGTTCCTTATTTGTCGTGCAGTTCTAAGGATTTTTTGTTTTCTGCTTGTTTTGTTAGTTTTAAATGTTAGGTTTGGTGTTATTCATTCATCTCACATCACAAATGGATTTGTCTAATCATTTTGGTGGAGACTATAGCATGTTGATCGTTCATAGCGTTTCAAGGATCTCAAATGAGAAAGTTAAAATCTGAAGTCATTCAAACTACTTTAGAAAGTCGTTATTGCAAAAAAAAAATGGGGATAGTCAAGGCCTATCATAAAATTAAAAGTAAAAAAAACCACACTTGTTTAAGTCGCAAAATTAACGACCTCACTTGGTTCATTCGCAAAATTAACAACCGTAGCTGTTTCCATTACTTCATTTTTAAAGCTTCTAAACTGGTGGTATAATGTTACAAGTCTAAAATAGATTAATATATGTGTAGAAAGTTGTGGTTGTACAAATATATTCCTAGTCATATTAATCGAAATTTAATAAAAGCTCAATAGAGTTAGGTGGGATTTATTCAGAGTTTCTACGATATTGATTGTAATAGCTTTTGTTTTTATTTGTCTCGACTTAAAATTGTGTTATTAAGCTATGCCTTGTGATGTTAAAGTTGTTTTTTTGTTTTTGGTTACTCATTTGAAATCTCCATTTCGAAATTTCATGTATTTATATATGTAGAATAACATATATCTATATATGCGATGTCTTAATTTATCTGCATAAAATTTCATGTATTTATATATGTAGAATAACACATATCTATATATGCGATGTCTTAATTTATCTGCATATAACAATTGGAGTATGATTTTTCATGTGAATAACAATTGAAACTTTTAATTATATTGAACTCACAATGATTTGGCTCTCTGGTCAAACTGTTACATCCACCATTAAAAAAAATATTACACTTGAGACGAACACACATAACCCTGATTTCAAATGTTGACATTGCAACAGTTTGTTTGACCATGGCCTTCGGAGTTTACAAAAATGGAACAATTGAACTTGGCTCAGGACTTCAACTAAATTGGTTCTTTGTGGAGATAATTAGTGTAAGATTTGAGTTGCCATCACTTATTTTTTAGTCGTATTTTGTTATGGATCATTGTTAACTGTTATATCAGGTGGAGCAACGATCCAAAGCCAAGCCAATGATGGACCAATACCATATGGGTTTAACAAGCAACCACCTCTTGATATGAGTAGTTGGAAGCAGGCCCGTGTGAGCTACATCAGTTCATAGGACATCCACCACCTAGTCCAGCTAAAGTTGAGGTTTCAGATGATAATAGTGATGGTATATATATACATATATATATATATATAGGGTTAGGTTAACGTACAATGGCCCTTATCGTACAATATGTAGTGATCATCTCAGTCGTCCGATCCGGTCCGAATTCACTTTTGAACATGCGATTTGTGCTGAAAAACCAACATGCGAAATTGCTTTATATACCAACATGCGACTTCATCATATTTACCAACATGCGAAATTGCTATGAAAAAACCAACATGCGATTTCGAACATGCTTTTTTATAACGTACGATTTCGCAATATCGTACGTATTGTACGTTAAGGGATATTGTATTTTACACTTTCACTATATATATATATATATATATATATATAGGGTAGGGATATGGTAAAAAGTGTCTAAAATGTAAGAAGGGTAAGAAGTGTTTTAAACCATTGGATATTTGATCTAATGGTTGAGATTAATAGGGTATAAAAATGTAAATTGTGTTTTAATTAGAGGGACCTTATGTAAAATTGAAGGGAAATAGTGTCTTTTTAAATGTTTGAAATATGGTAACCGTAACCTACACAACCAAAAACTCCTACATTTACTCCTTTTTACTTAAATATCGGAATTAATGATTCACCTTAATTGTAGGATGTCTTTGGTTGCATATTCTTCATACGTTATCATAAAGAGATCTATAATCAGATTCATGGCGTGGTGTTTTAAAACAACTGGATAAATTGACTATGATTCAAGTCATGGTGTTTTATCTGGAGACATTGTTCATGGCGTGGTGTTTTAAACATCTATGATTCAAGTCATGGTGTTTTATCTGGAGACATTGTTCATGGTGTGGTGTTTTATCAATACAAAAACATTCTCAGATTTTAAAACATCATGACTATGATTCGAGTCATGGTGTTTTATCTGGAGACATTGTTCATGGTGTGGTGTTTTAAACATCTATGATTCAAGTCATGGTGTTTTATATGGAGACATTGTATAATCAGATTCATGGCGTGGTGTTTTAAAACAACTGGATAAATTGACTATGATTCAAGTCATTGTGTTTTATCTAGAATCCAGAAAACATTGTATTGTGATTACATCCATGGTGTTTTAACATCTGGATAATCAATACAAAACATTCACAGATTTTAAAACACCATGACTATGATTCAAGTCATGGTGTTTTATCTGGAATCCAAAAAACATTAAAACACCAATTCAAGATCGAAGCTTTATGTATATAACCCTTTAAAACACCAGAATCGAAGAATGGCGCAGAAGTTAAACAACTGTATTGTCTCTAGCGATTTCATAAGACTTCTTGTATTTATAATTGATGAAGAATGATACGTAGATAACAATCGTATTGGATCTTGCAAAAAAAAATACAAAATTCGAATCAATCCCTTAACATTCTCATCGCCAGTTTTTTTTTCCAGTTATATTGGAAATCAATTAATTGACAAGAATGTACAATTACTAATATACCCTTTTGAATTAATTAAGATGAGGGACACTTGTCATTCCCAAATTATTTCTTACACTTCTTACAAAAGATGGACTTTGTACATGATCCTCTACCTATATATATATATATATATAGGTAGAGGATCATGAGAAAACTACATATAAATGAGAAAACTAGAAAACTAACTAAAAAAAGCTAAAAAACATACCAATTTTTTTTTTTACAATTTGTTATAAAAAAATAGCTAGTTTTTATATATAAAAAAAATTTTCAATTTTTTTTTGTTGTACTGCACATGTGCATTATATGTGCACTACACATGTGCACTATATCCGTAATAGTGCACATGTGCAATACAACAAAAAAGTTTTTTTAGTTTTTTTTTAAAATTTTTTTCCATGCATAAAAAGCTGCGATTTTTTTATAAAAAAAAATTGGTATGTTTTTTAGGCTTTTTTAGTTAGTTTTTTTGGTTTTCTTATTTAAACTAGTTTTCTCATGATCCATCCCCTATATATATATATTATCACCTATAGCCTTTAGTGATGTACATTTGTTTTGTATAATAAAATAAAATAGAAATTGATTCACATTTTATGTTTGTTTTAATATTTTGGTAAGTGTTTAGCCTATTATGTGTACTTATCTTATGTTAGGAAAACAACCCAAAGGACTCTAGTTATTGTTGTAGAGTCAGGTAGACACACACATGATATTGTTTCCTAATTGCTAATTACATACATTAAGGTCACCAATAGCAAGAAAATCAAATGAGGTTTCATAATACTCTAAGAGGCTCTTTGTAGAATTTAATTTGTAAAACTTCATGCTCTCTTTTCTTAATATTGCTATGTTCCCTAAATCTTTAAAAACTTGATAGTTCAATAAGAATTATGTAAGAGGCTTCTTTCTAGTATTGAATCAATGGATGTTTATTTCTCCCTTTAACCCCTATATTTTTTCCTATAAACTTTTAATCAGATTATTAACGCTCCAAATAGTTTGTTTTCTCATATGTAGTTGTGTTCCTTTTTCATTTCCTTCCAATATGAGCCCACAACAGTGGTGGGTTAGGTCAATTAAAGGGCTGATTGGTGATGGAAGAGATCGATGACAATAGTGTTCGAGTGTTAGTAACGGTGGTGGTAGTTAATGGTGAAACCTAGGGGTGTCAATCGTGTCGGGTTGGTGGGTTGAAATGTTCAACCCAAACCCGACTCATATTATCGGGCCAATGATGTTAACCCTAACCCGACCCATATAAATTCGGGTCAACCTGAACCGACCCGTTTAACCCATATTTTTAAATGAGTCATATAAGTTGACAATTTATAAATGAGTTGTTTGGTTTTAAGCACCTTATCGACAATATGTTTAATGATGAGTAGGAGTATAACAAATGAATAATATAATGTGTCAAAATAAACATGATTATAACTAACCATGTAAAATAGAAACAAAAAAAAAAAAAAAACAAAAAACAAAAATATAAAAGATTTTTTTCTAATGGGTCAACCCGTTTTTATATTGGGCCTGTTAACATAAAATCAATTCTATTTGGGCTTATTAATTAATAAATTGGGTTTATTGGATTAATATTAAATTGGGCCTGGATTAGATGGTATTGGTTTAAAGAAAAAAAATACAAATCGATAAAGATATGGGATTCTGGTCCACACATACAAGAAAAGTACGGTTACACCTCAACACAAATCAAATTCGTTCTTGAATACTTAGACTATCTCCAATGCTATCTACGCCCTAAGACGCCCTTAGCTGGCACGTCATATGACACATCATATCCTTACAAATCCTTAAAAACCCTTGTTTCATCTCCAACCCTACAAATATCCTTACCTTTCTTAATTTCCACCTCATTACCCACTACCCACAATATTTAAATAAAACATTTTGTTCTTCTACTTTGGGACCCACATACTTACAAAAACAAAGCCCTTGTGGAAGGGCTTAGAAGCTAAGGGCATTTAAGGATATAATCTCACAATGCTAAGGGCTTGTAAGGGCCTTTCAGGACATCTCTTTAATGGATGCATTGGAGATAGTCTTAGTCTTATCCGATTGAATCCTTGATTAGTATGATCAAAAGGTTTAATCTGAAAGTGATAACATGATTCTAAGTACATCCAAGTCTTGATTTCAATTTCTTTGTGGTTGCGCAAACAGAGAAGAATCATGGTTCGAACAAATGAAGTAAGTTTTTTCCAACATTATCAAGCATTAGAAATCAGTATGTTTAACAAAGACGATGTCATTGCTATTAGTCTTTATTACGACCATGCAATGGTTTCATGTCCAAGTTAACAAACAAACTAACAACCAAAAGTATAAACCAGAAGATTTTGAAAGTGGATGAAATAAAACAAACAAGATTAACGCAAACATGTCAATAATGATGATCATTCAGATCTTCCAAGTTTGTTCTACATAATACATATATACATATACCAAGCGCCGTGATGTTTGGATCTCCAACCGCTTCGTCAATAGAAACAACGTTTAACCTATGACCTGATACTTCATATTACATGGGCTTTAGCAGATCTGGCCCCTGTTAATTACAACTCATAATAATAATAATAATAATAATACTCTGTAAATCCTACCAATAACAAAGCTAAAGTAGGGTCTCAGGAGGGTAAGATGTAGACAACCTTACCTCTACTCCGGAGGAATAGAGGGGCTGCTTCCAATGAGACTCCTGGCTCGATAGTAGTTTTGCATCAAGCCTTGGACATAAGACACATAACACTAAACAATGATGATGATGAACTATTAATGTTAGAAGTAGAACTTGGATTGAACGATTAGCATCCAACACACCCCTTAATCTTCAATCCATGCGGCTGCACCTCCTCGTCTTCTTGAACTTCAGAAAAGAACCTCAAATGAACTACATTTATCTGAGCCTCCAACACTTGCAACTTCAACCGGGTCTTCCTCATCATCACTAGTTATGATCAACCCATTCGTATTCTTTGTTCCACTTGGTCTAACATTGCTTGGTTCATACTTTTGAGCATTGTTGCTGAAGATAGGAATGGAGCCGGTTGGATAGTATTGCACATGACTTGCACTTTGCTTCTTGATTTAACTAAAATGCCCCTCATGTGAGGGGCATGTGACTTAATTTTAACGAAGAACATGGATGAAGTTACTTCTAGGGGCCAAAAAGGATAGAAAAAATGATGTTGGGGGTTGAAATGTCAAAAGATTCCTTTTTAAGATAATAGGGTTAAAGTGACTTAACCATATGGGCTAAAAACGTAATATACTCTTTTCATTTAAAGGGTAAAAAATCCGATAGGCCCTAATGTGCAAGACACGTGACTAGACTTAATACACAAAATTAACGCCCGTTAAATGAAAAGACATAACTGTCATAATATATGAACATAAAGGATCAACTACGTTATTTGTTATTACGAGGACCAAAAATGAAATTCACAATATACCTAAAGACCGAAAATTCTAATAAACTAGTAAAAGGATAACTTTATTTGTATCAAGATAGATCAAAATGATATTTTTGTAATAGCCGGGTACATTTTGAAAGCTCTTAAAATGCAGAGGGTGATTATAGTAAAATTCGTATTAGGGTAACCTCACACTTTCTATTTAAATGAGTCTAATTCCATTTCCATCATAATCACCGCCGCACCCTTTCTTCTCCCATCCATCGACATCCCCGACCATAAAGATGACATCTCTTATTCAGTACCTATGTAAGAGCTTTTATTTTCATTTTTATCTAATTTGATTTACCTCATAATCTTACTTTACATCTTTAAAAATCATTGCTTGTTTTCAAAGTACCAATTTATTTTTGATTTAACTAATTTTAAAGACATATATGCTTTGATTTTGTTGGTGATTATGTAACATATATGCGTACTAACTCAGATCGGTTTTCAAAATGAAGAAATTTGTTACCAAATACATTTATAGGAATTTTGATTTTCTACAAGCATGCTCCAGCTTAGATCTATGAACAAATGAAGAAGAATTTGTCACAGATTTTTTGTTACTTATTTGCTGTGTAGTTCTAAGGATTTTTTGTTTTCTGCTTGTTTTGTTGGTTTTAAATGTTAGGTTTGGTGTTATTCATCCATCCCACATCACAAATGGATTTGTCTAATCATTTTGGTGGAGACTATAGCATGTTGATTGTTCATAGCATTTCAAGGATCTCAAATGAGAAAGGTAAAATCTAAAGTCATTCAAACTACTTTAGAAAGTCGTTATTGCAAAAAAATAAAAAATAAAATAAAATCGGGATAGTCAAGGCCTATCGTAAAATTAAAAATAAAAAAACACACTTGCTTCACTTCACTTCACGCACGCAGCAGTGGTGACTGCACCGTACGAACGCCTCAGCAGCAGCACTGTACTGTACACACACCGCAGCAGAAACGTCGCACGCAGCAGCGGTGACTGCATGCACGCCGCAGTAGCAGCGCCTCAGCAGAAACAGCACCACACTGCATGCCCGCAGCAGCGGCTGCGCGGCTGCACTGCACGCACGCCTCAGCAGCAGCGTCGCACTGCACGCACACCGCAGCAGCAGTGTCCCATGCAGAAGCGGCGGTTGCACGGCCGCAGCAGCAACACGCAGCTGCACGCCCGCGGCTGCACTGCATGCACTCCTCAGCAGCAGCGCCGCACGCAACAGTGGCGGCTGCACGACCACAACAGTAGCGGCTGCACTGCACGCAACAGCGGTGGCTGCACGGCTGCACGATCACTTAAAATTTTCTTAAAGGAGTCTCAAGAAAAACTACTGCTATGTGTCTATTTTTAAGGGCATCAGCATATTCTTGTGGAGAAGTCAAGTTTCTTAGATTTTCACTCTTGAAACCCAAGACATCTTCCAAATAACTGGCCACATGGGACCCTTTGTTGTACCCCACAACAGCATTTGCATTCTTCACTGCCTCATATTCAGTAACTTGAGGTTTCAACCTTTTAATAGTGAGCATACTGGTGAGGCTGCCTCATATATCAGGCCAACGCTTTCTGATCAATGGAACTAGTACTGATCTCTTAGGTTTTTTTTATATCATCATGTGTCACATCGAAATATACATGAATACAAATGCACAACATACATAAATATATTCTATTGTATGTTTGTTTAATTCATTTGCTAAAGTTAGTATCTTGTAGGTTTAAATATGATGATGAACGTACGTGTTACCAAAGAAGAAGATATGAAGAGAGTATTGTTTGAACTTTATGGAGGCAAGAAGGTAATTTGGTGGATGATATAGGTGATTTATAATCATACACTTTACATAAACTTATACCTGATTCATGTATTATGTATTATTGTGAATTAGTCACACCAAGCTAACCTTGGGTTCAATTCTACTCCATCTGATTATACAAAGAATTCAAATGCATGTATGCTTGTGAAAGTGAGAAGGCTAAAATACTCTGTAAGGTGGATGAGACGGATATGGCAGAGCACCTTAGAGTAAGAATTTTAGTTTTTAATTTGGTATTCATATTAAATTTTGTAATCATACTCAAAATCACATTGAGTATTTTATCTTCCAGATAAGATTGAAGAAAGAAGAGGCACATTTGTATACAAACATAAAGGTTTTAGTTCCCATCGTTGCTCTCTTTAGGGATTACTATTTTAGATTCATAAAATCGTTATTTACCTTGAAATTTGATGAAACTAGGTTATTTGTGATGGGGATCTTCATAAACAGATTGGGAAACATATATATTTTGATCTAGTGGATCTTGATAAAGTTCGTATGCAAAATCAGCCTTCTTTTGCTCTATTCCAGGTACAATCTTTTGTTATTATCATACATAATTCAAGTAGCATTTTATAATGTGGTATTTTATAAATCTGAAGATCTGAAAATTTTACAGGAGGAAGTCGCTAAGGAATTGGGTGTACCAGTGCAATACCAGCGATTTTGGCAGTGGGAAAAACTTTCTAATCATACTTATCGCCCTGTTCATCCATTGACACCTCAGGAAAAAGCTCTGCCAGTAAGCACTTTTTTACCTCTACCTTTAATATGGTTTTAATAGGTGTTGATCAGTTAATTAAATAAACTAATAATGTTAAATATGGCAAAAAAGTTTCTCAAGTTGATCGAACCCTCGTCCAATATTCATCTTTAATATATTGATCTTCGGAATCTTGTTTTAGTGAATCTGTAATCATGAATCATATCAAATTGTATAATTCATACTAAAAGTATAAAGCAAATTTATTGCAAACATGCATAAACTGACCACACAAAATCTGTTGTGAAGACACTATTTTTATGCTATTAATCAATGAATAATATCAGATGGCCTCCGTGTGACGTCAATGATTAATTTTTGCGTAAGTCTGAAGAGAAATATTGGGATCCCTTGCAGTCGCCCTGTGGTCACAACTTTTGCTTGAAGTGCTTTGAGAAATGGGTTGGTCAGGGGAAGCGTATTTGTGCCATATGTCGCACTGCAATTCCTCTTAAATGGCTAGTCAACCCAGAATCAATTCATCTCTTGTAATTGCAATTAGAATGGCAAAGATGACTAGATCAAACTGCCCTCATGATTGTTATAGTTTTAGCATATGAAAATTGTAAAACAGATTCTAATCATATGTGTTGGATCATGATTTTGCAGCGATGAAAATGGAGCCCGCCCGAGACCTTTGCCTGTCATTAAGGAGCTGAAGGACGCAAGTGATGTGACAGAGAGGAAGGGATCCCCATCTTGGGATTATGATGTAAGATTATGTGACTTGCGTTTTTTTGTACAATTTATGTTTGTTGAGCTGCTGCCAATAAGAATCACTTCTGCTATGTTAACTTCTAACTTAAAAACTGAGCCAAGCCGAGTTCAAGCTCAATTTTCAGATTGGTTATGTGTCTAATATTTTGCAGTTGTTATTCCATGTTAACCATAGGTAGCTAGTTTTGATTATTAGCACAGTTGACTATATTGTTATTGATGGACTTCATAATGTGCACTGCAACTCTTATCTTTGAGGTGGAGCTGGTGGCTTGTAGGCCAAGAAAAGGTTCTAGCGTGGCTAGCACCTTAGATGAAGGGGCTAGACTAGAGTAAGTTATTTATCCAACTTCATACACTTGTTCTTATATTAGCATCCTCAAATGGATCATGTTTAATTACTACTGAGCTGAACTTATATTTGTATGCTCAAATGGATCATATTTAATAACTAGTGAGCTGAAGAGGCAAAGGGAAATGGCTGCTGCACAGAAGGAAGAAGAGAAAAAGAAGTGTGAAGAAGCAAAGGCAGCAGTGCTGCTCGTATTCAAGCAGTGAGTATGTGGACTGTTGCTCGTATTCAAGTAGTGAGTATATGGGCTCGAAGAAAACAACCTAGAAATAGCTCTTAGTGTTTATGTACATTTGTTTCCCTTTCAAACTTTTATAGATAGGTTTTGATTAGAAGTTTGTCTTTAGGTAGTATTTAAATTGAAAACTTATGTATGGAATTTAGGATATTATTGTTAATATCATCTGGTTTCTAGATTATCTCATGTTTATAAAATAAATAAATAATTACATGAAAATGGTCACATAGAACCATAATAAATATGTGTGACCAAAGGTTAAATAATAGTCACGCTTAAAATTACAACATCATGTGACTTTACATAACTATTGGCCACGCTATTGTCACTTTGTTTTTTGTTTGTGTGACGAAATGATAGTGAATGTCATGGGAAAAAAAGTTACGAGTGACTGAAGGTTAGACAATAGTTACACTTAATATTACAAAATTTTGTGTGGTTCTATATAACCATTAGCCACACCATAATTACTTTGTTTCTTGTTTGTGTGACTGAATGATACCAAACGACATGGCAAAAAAAGTTGTGTGACTAAATGTTATACACTAGCCACACTTAAAAATAAAAAAATAAATTCATGTGGCTTTACGTATCTTTTAGCCACACCATCCTTATTTTATCCTTTCTATGTGATAGAATAATAGCATACGTAATGGGCAAAATGAATATGTGTGATCAAATGTTAGATAATAGCCGCACTTAAAATTATAAAGTTTCATGTGGCTTTACATAATCATTAGCTACATTATCATTACTTTGTTTTTTTTATGTGACGGGATGATAGCAAACATCACGAGAAAAGTAAAATATATGTGACAAAAGGTTAGCCATACACAAAACTTCATGTGGCTTTACAAAACATGTGTGACCAAAGGTTAAAAAATAGCCACATTTAAAATTACAAAACTTTATGTGTGACTAATGTTAGACAATAGTCACATTTAAAAGTACAAAGTTGTTTTGTGTGTCTAGAAATAGTTTTTAGCCACATTTATAGTAAACTCATGTGACTAAATAATAAAACAACCACACTTACCGTGAGTTCATGTGGCTGTTGCTACCATTTAGTCACACTTAATGGATGGAATGCTTGATTACAACAACTCTTTTTGCCACATTTTTTTTAAATTGATGTGGCTAAAACAAACTTTTATGTGACTATATAAATTCATGTGGCTGTTGTAACCCTTTAGCCACATTTATTGTACATAATGCTTGATTATAGCAAGAAATAGTGGTACCCTTTAGCCACATTTTTAAGTTGCTAAAGCCACTAAACGTGAATGTGACTGTATGATACTTACGATGACTCGACCTTTGGTCACACTTGAGCTGGAAAAAAAGTGTGGCGAAAGGTGTATGGTCACACTTTTTTTGTGTGACCATAAGCCTTTTTTGATGTAGTGGTAGTTGTGTTCCTTTTTCATTTCCTTCCAATTTTAGCCTACAACAGCGGTGGGTTAGGTCAATTAAAGGGCCGACTGGTGATGGAAGAGATCGATGACGATAGTTTTGGAGTACTAGTAACGACGGTGGTAGTTAATGGTGAAACCTAGGGGTGTCAATCATGTCGGGCTGATGTGTTGGTGGGTTGAAATGTTCAACCCAAACCCGGCTCATATTATTTGGGTCGAAGATGTTAACCCTAACCCGACCCGTTTAACCCATGTTTTTAAATGAGTCATATAAGTTGACAATTTATTGAGTTGTTAGGTTTTAAGCAACTTATCGACAATATGTTTAATGATGAGTATGAGTGCAACAAATAAATAATATAATGTGTCAAAATAAATGTGATTATAACTAACGAGTTGAGATCTTGTACAAACAGTGCTAACTGTAAGAACTGTAAGAACAGATTTAAACCATTGATAATTTAAATCACGGGTTGTGGTTGATTATAAATAAAACCGTTATAATTAAAAATTAGTATTAAAAAGTTAGGGGTAATTTCGTAAAATTGCTAGTCATTTGACCATTTTCAATTAAATACAAATTCCACCAAGGGTTTTTTTAACTAAAATCTATTATCTATTATATATAATAAGCATGATCAAATTTGCTGATGTGTCAAGCAATGAGCGCACTGAATTTTGCTTTTTGGCGGGAAAATGAGCTAGGTATATTCCTTCCACGCAGATCCCATTTTGAGCCCCGAATGGAGCTTTTTGACCCGTTACATTATTCGGATCCAATATAACAAATGAGTTCGCTAGATAACGTTTCAAGCATTCAGAAACCCTAATCTTTTCTAGCCTCCATCTTCCTTCTTCCATCAGTCACGCAAATCAAATCAAATGGTAGTTTTTCTCATCTTCATCTTCTAACAAATGGATCGTATTTATCTTCTTTCTCACACAGCAACAAATGACAACCTAATTTCTGCTGAACCCTAAAACCCACCATCGCAAATTTTCTTTGTCTGTTCTTGATCGATTCCTCTTTGATAATCGAAGGTATGCTCTTAATTCCATTCCACCTATGATTTTTATTGTTAATCTATTCCTTTTTATATACGATTCCTAAGGCTGTGATCCACTTCTTCATTTCAATTTAAATGAAAAATGGATGAGAGTTTCGTACACTTAGAATGATTCAATGAATGGAATATATTAAATTAGCCACTTTTAGGATCAAAACCATCTAATCTATATACTTTTGATCGATTCTATGATAAACGATTCAGTTATAATCGAACCTGCGTTAAACGCTATATCTTGATCCCTTTGATGAGGGTATGATGTTAACCCTTTGTTGTAAGTTACCTTTTGTGTTTTCATTTTCAATTTGAAGTCTCATCAACTATTCTATAAGTTATAACTTTATCCTTTTCATGATTTTACACAATAGATTTATTTTAAAACCTTCGAAGAAGAAAAAGAAAGAGCTTTAAGCTAAGGAAGTTGACCTGAGAAAGAGGTAAGAGGTAAAATTTTCTAAGAGGAATGCATATTGTTAATAATGCGTGTCGTGTGTCTGATAAAGAATATTATATAAATGCTAAACAATTATTGTTTATAGGATCATTTGCCATCTAACTTTGTTTTTTAGTAGTTTACATGACTCTCAATCACTTTGTAGGATCGTTTTCAGACTCGAACGAGTCGATCAAAAGAGTTTTTGCTCGATACGAAAGGCGGAAACAGACGTATCAAGTTCAATTCAACTAGATATACACTTTAAACTGTCTTTAGATTGATTTGACAAAGTTTTACAGCAAGACGACACTTCGGCAGCACTTCGTGGCTTCAACCAGAATCTAATCTTGTTTCAAATGACACAGGCATGACACACATATATAGGAGAGATAATTCCGTTTGAACATGCTCAAACGGAATCATGTTCAAGCGGAATCAGCTTCAAGCGAAATTACCAGAGTTAATTTCGTTTGAACTTGACATGTTGATTTCAAACGGAATTACAACTTCTAATTCCGTTTGAAGTTGTCACTCACCCTATATTTGACATTTTCCTCGTATAACGTGCCCTGACCTAACAATTACAATACAAGACTCGATACAAGACGAAGTCGACAGACGGATGCACCAACAGACTCCCCCTCGGATGTTGACAAAGTCTTTGACATTGAGTCTTCGCATCTTCAGTCTTTATCAGTCATTTCATCTGCTAAAGTATCTGACACTATAAGTATCCTCAATTCTCTCTCTTCTCTTTATCAGCACCAACAGAAATCTCTTGATTCCTTAAGTTCATCAGCATCAGTAATCTCAGGATCAGAACCTGGCTCTTTGTCATTCAAATTCCCCTTTGCAATCAAACTCCCCCTTGAGTTGTGCTAGGATCGCAATCTGATTTTCACAGGTTCAAGATCGAGACCTGGCTTACATCCTGCTTTGGATCGAAACCTGACCATTTGTCCATTTATCTCAAGATCTGTTGCTGGCTCTAATTTTTCCTGCACAAATCTCTACCCAAAAATAAATTTCACAAATTTGAAATTTGACAAATTTAGACTCTGCTTACCACATGTAAAATCAATTCTTAAAATGATTTAACATTTATAATTTCTGATGAACACCTTGTGAATAAGATTTTAAAAATGATTTTACAATGTTAATCTCTGATGAACCACTTAAAGAAATACCATTTTTCTTTCCAAAATACACTCTCCCAACCAAATTGTCATCATGTTTAGCACTTGGAATTTTGAAAATCAGCTCTCCAACATCAGTTGTCGTCGAAAATCTTTTTGTATTTTCAAAAAATTTATGCTAGAACACTCTGAAAATCTTTTTGGATTTTTGAATTAAATGAAATACAGAGAAATATTTACAAACAATATTTTTTGTGAGTTTGTGTAAGAGGATCATATCAGTTTTTCAGACAAATCACCAACACCGTTAAGCTTTAAACATTTTAAGTTCTAAATGATTCACTTAGATTGTCAGTATACTGATCCACTTTAAATTTTCACACAAATTTCAACTGTTTCGAGATACGAGATTAATGTCTTAGAGACTTAAACTTATTCATGTATCCCACCTCAGAATATACTCCCGTATCCAGATTCCAATATTCAGTCTTACAGGTGAGTATACCTAGATGATATCTGTAAGGGGTTAAATTGCGAAGGCTGTGAGAGCTCAGGTCAGAACTTCCGTTCAGCAGAGAGATGACGGCTTCGACTTTTGGTGGGTCCCCTTTAGAGGATCTTTTCTTCAACAGCACATTATTAGCATTTTGCAATGTTTTATCATTTTTTATGCTGAGGGTGGGCTATATTTCAAGCAAGCGTAAAGTATTCTCCGGGGACTAGGCCATTGCTTCCGCAAAATCAGAAGTCCCGGGATAATACCCCAGATATCACTAAGAATAAAGACCTAGTATATCAGAAAGAGGGGTCCTTCAAACAAGATTTCGGGGGTTACCCATATATCCGAGAGATGTTCCCCACGAAATAAGCAAGTTTGAAATTTAGGTTTATATCTCGTCACAATCTACTAAATGTGTAAAAATCTACTAACACATCATCAGTGAGACCGTTTATCACATTTTATCTAACTAATTCTTTAGCATGTTGTGATAGTCCACTGATGTACTATCATTTCCTCTTTTCCAACAACAAAACTCGTTTTTGATTTTATCATGTTTTTGGCCTTTTAGATTTTATCAAGTTTTTGACATTTTCAAATTTTCAAATGTTTTTGGATTTTCAGAAAATCTTACTCCCCCTAAAATTCAAACACAATTAATGGAAATTTGAAAACAAACTAAACAAGTAAAGTAACAACTGATATCGAATCACTTCAATTCGCCATCCATTTGGCATAAACAATCAGAACTTCCCCTCTCAACAAACTATTTTCCCATTGTGATTTCAAAACACTTAAGTTTGTTTTAATCAAATGGTTTTTCCGGAAAATAAGTTTTGTTGATTTCATAAAACCACATGTAGGTTAGGGGTTCATCACATTGTTTTCCTTAATATCACTTAAAAAATTTAACAATTTTAGATTCAATCAACAAGTATCACTTGTAGAAAATCAAGTACAACTTAATGTCCCTGATTTACCACTTGTAAGTCCAAATATCACAGTTGTGAATTTCTCAAGAAAGATGTCGATACCTGCTCCACTCTTACCAACCTGGGAGCTCCGGCAAGTCCAGGTTTTTACTGATCATAGTAGGTTCCATCCTAGTCACAAACCTGAGATGAAACACCCTTATCTGGTTTCTTCATTTTTTTCTCATAAAATTCTTTTACCCCTTTGACCTTCCCGTCAACCATTTTTCCAAAAATGTTTTGAACTTTGGCACTAAAAACTTTTTCAACATCAAATTCTTTCTTTTCAGAATAGAATTGATTTGAAATCTCTACCTTACCAACTTTTTGTTTAAAATTCTCAGCCTTCAATGGTGGAAAATTGACATCATCCATTGGTGGAACTGAATTCTCACTTTTAATCTCAATTTATGGCTCATCTAACTTTGTGGAATTAGATTTATCGCCAGTCAATAGCTCCTCTGATTTTGACGAATCAGAATCATTGCTTGAACTATCATCACATTTCTTAACAATCCACTTTTGATTGTCAAGATTTGCTCTTTTCTTGTAAAACCTGTTTGAACATTCACCAATCTCAAACGTTGATTTTTTAAAAACTTTGAATTGTTTGATTGGTGATTCATTCTCAACTATCTTTTCTTTCAGTTTATCAGAGACTCCCTGTTTTGTTTGGATTGCCTTTGGACAATTCCTGGCAATATGAC
Source organism: Helianthus tuberosus (assembly GCA_030545235.1). Lineage (NCBI taxonomy): Eukaryota > Viridiplantae > Streptophyta > Magnoliopsida > Asterales > Asteraceae > Helianthus > Helianthus tuberosus. The sequence continues at coordinate 42,654,687 of CM060357.1, read as the reverse complement.
CAACTGTTTTGCATTGAAAACAGGTTCTCGTTTCTTTCTTCTGAACAGCTTCCTTTTTCATTTCCTCTTGCTTCTTAGCAAGGAATTCTTTGTTGGATTGATTCCTGAAAAACTTCTCTTTTTCTTCTTCTGATGATATTCCTGAAACAAATACAATTTTTGGTTTATAAGTTTTCTCATTTTTATGATTTTTCGGTGGAATAAATCCAAGACCTTTTCTTTTTAAATTACCGTTATGGTTTTGTTTCTTTTGAAAACCAGAACCAGAACTGTAACCCTTTTTCTTGTTTTCTCTTTGTTGAACTCTTGAGGTGTACTTTTTAGGTTTATCATTAAGATTTACATATTTTATTTTAGAAATATTAATTTCTGTTAGTTTGAAAACCTTTTTGATTAGTTCGGTTTTGACACCTCTTATTGGAAATTCTTCATCAAAATATAATTTGTCTGAATCATTCAAAGTATATGCCACTTTGAATGTTTCGTCATTCAAATTAGATTTTGATAACAAGAATTCTTTATTATAAACCCTTTTGCCCTGTTTGACTGTTGGCTTTGACTTGTCAGACTTTGACTCTGAGTTTGACTCCGACTTTAACTCCTCGGTTTCATCGTTATCCAACACCTGATCGACCACTTTCTTTATTAATTGGGACTCATGATCAGTGTCAGATGATGTGAAAGTAACATCAATGTTTTCTGGCAAATTTTCTGTAGACTCAGACTCCCACTGTAAGTTTGTTGCCTTTTTGACTATTTCTGAATTTGGATTTCATGGAGAATATCCATTTTCAACCGAGGGTGGACACTGGTTGTAACCGAAACCTTGTTTCTTACCAGAATCTTTCACTTTAGTATTCTTCTTCTTTTCAGAAATCTTTTCCTCATAAACTTCCTCTTCTTCAAATGCCTTCATGCCTTCCACTGTTGGATAAACCCTTTCAATAACATAAGAAGTACATGAGTAACTTTTTAACAAACGATTTACTCTTTCTGTTTCAATCCTTTGTGTTTCCAGTTTTTGTTCCAGTACAACACATTTTTCAATGTAACTGTTAACACTTTTCTGCTTTGTCATAAAAGCTCCTTGAAGTGTCTTCATGGCTGTTGCTTGTTCACTGCTGGATTGATTGTAATGATTCATTGCTTTGTTCAGAACATCATAAGATTCCTTCAATCTGTTCATGTTATGAATCAATGTACTGTTCTGCTTCTTTATTGCTTCACAATTTTCACATTTCATGGCAACCTTTTGTGCATTAGCTTCTTCTTCAACTTTAAACTCTGGAATATTTTTCACCTTTTTCCTTATCACAGGAACATCTTCATCATCACTGCTGACAGGTTTCTTAGCTTTCTTTTCTTTCTTGTTCTTTTGAGCCTTTCCATCATCACTGTCACTCTCTTCCATCATTTTTAAATGAGCTTCCATTCTTCTTGCATAATAATCATTATCATCATCACTATCTTCTTCGACTCGAGCAACAAACGCTTTGTGATTTGAAGTTTTATTTGGATCATAATCATCCCAATTGAAATTTGTCCAGCTAAAACCTTCTGGCAACTTTTCATCATCTTGATTGATTAAGCATGCTTTATTGTCGGCTGAAATATATTTGTCCCAGCTGAAATTTTCTTGATTCACCAAACATGCTCTCTTAGATGATTCTTCAATCTCCTTCCTGCCATGAGCAGTTTGCATCTGTTGTTGATGTGGCTGTTGAGCAACTTGATGATAAATCGATTTCCGATTTTAATCATTGTTGTTGAACGGATTTTGAGCTCCACTTGCTTCGCGATTAGTGCACTCCCTCTTGAAGTGTCCTTTTTCCCTGCAACGAAAACAAGTAACTTTAGATTTATCAAAACCTAAATTAGAAACACATGCATCATGGAAGTCATCTCTTCCTGTGATCTGTTTGAATTTCTCAGCTCGTCTCAACACACTAGCCAAACACCATTTTATATCCATCAATTCCATCTCTTCAGCATCAATCTGATCGTAATCCTCTTTGGTCAACATTGGATTCCCGATCTGACCTGCCACTAAACTTCCATAGGACTCTAACACGGTTCCCAACAAAGACATATGGCTTTTTGCAACTTCTTCAGAATACTCCTGATCATTTTCAAGATTCAATACAATGTTGCATTGTAACTTCTTGCCATTTTTAGTTGCTGAAATGTTCGGATCAAATGATGGATATGATGAAAAACTTGTGTTGTTGTTTGATCCTTTGGATGAACTTCCTGATGAACTCTTTGCATTGAATGCAGTCTCAACCTTTGGTGACATGTTTGTAGTTTTGTCATTCAACCCTGCTTTGTAATAAAGCCCAATGTCTTGTTCACCATCGAAGTCTTTCATTCTTGAAATCTTTCTCTGTTCCATCTCCTGAGCCTCAATTTTTTCAATGAACTTGCTCAGTGTCAGACTGCTAAACCCTTTCTTGTTCCTTAGCATCATGAGATATGTGCCCCAAGTCTCGTGATCAGCTAGCTTTTCAATCAATTCCTTATTATCTTTATTGATGCTCAATCTCTTCATGTTCATTAACAAATTGCAATATCTTTCAATAATTTGCTTTGTGCTTTCATTTTTCAAACCACGAAACAGATCAAACTCTTTCTTCAAAAGTGACTTTTTGTTTTTAACCATCTCTTGACTTCCAACAAACTTTGATTTTAAAGCTTTCCAAATCGAATAAGCACTTCCATTATGTTGCAATAAAACCAAAATATCTTCTTTCACAGCTTGTTGTAGAAGACTTAACATCATTTTTTCATTTTTTTATTTCCTTTTATCATCAGCACTCATATCTTTAATTGCAATCCACTCTTCATCATCATTCGTTGGTCTAACATATTTCGTTTCGACACATTCCCAAGCATCCAAATAATTTGCTTGAACCCAGTTTTCAAAACGTCCTTCCCAACCTTTATACTCCTCAATGTTCATGAGCTTAGGCAGTTTTTGCATGGTCCCCATTTCATTTTCCAACATTGTCTGCTGAGTAACAGTAATCGGGATAGCAAAGGAGTTATAAAATTCCTCTTCCATGTTTCGGTTTTTCCAAAAATTCACAAACACTTTGTCCAAACGAAATTACTTTACAAACGAGATTCCTTTCAAACGAGATTACGCTGTCCAAACAAAATTAACTTTTGAACGAAATTACCCTAATTTCGTTTGAGGTTGCACACTTTCAAATGGAATTATAATTCCGTGCGGGATTATCAAACGAAATCAGAATTTTGATGCGGAATTTACTAATTCCGCGTGAAAAGGTTCAAACGGAATCACAATCTGGTGCGGAATTAGCTAATTCTGTGTGAGATTTCAAACGTAATTATCTTCTGAAACGAGATTACCCCTAAATTCCGTGCGGAATTACGCTGGTGTCATCATCTCGAAGCGAAATTTGTCAAATAGATCAAGTTTTAAACTGTTTTTAGTTCTGAAACTTTCTGGGGTTTGTTAAAACAGTATTGCGCACATGATATATTGACCGTGAAATCAAGTTTAATTTGAAAAAGAAGGTGTAGAAATCAGAATTTGCAGCTGAATTGGTATGAACTCTTCCTCCTGAGCTTTGATACCACTTGTAGGATCGTTTTCAGACCCGAACGAGTCGATCAGAAGAGTTTTTACTCGATACGAAAGGCGGAGACAGACGTATCAAGTTCAATTCAGCTAGATATACACTTTAAATTGTCTTTAGATTGATTTGACAAAGTTTTACAGCAAGACGGCACTTCGGCAGCACTTCGTGGTTTCAACCGGAATCTAATCTCATTTCAAATGACACAGGCACGAGACATATATATAGGAGAGATAATTCCATTTGAACATGCTCAAACGGAATCATGTTCAAGCGGAATCAGCTTCAAGCGAAATTACCAGAGTTAATTTCGTTTGAACTTGACAGGTTGATTTCAAACGGAATTACAACTTCTAATTCCGTTTGAAGTTGTCACTCACCCTATATTTGACATTTTCCTCGTATAACATGCCCTGATCTAACTATTACAATACAATACAAGACTCGATACAAGACGAAGTCGACAGACGGATGCACCAACACACTTTGTGTAAGAATATTATATAAATGCTAAACAATTGTGACAACCGAGTATTTATGGACAGAGGGAGTACAGTTTGGAGGTGGACTTGGAGAGATCAGAATCTGGACAAGAAGGAGTGGAAGGAATTTCACAGTTTAGTGTCGATTTTGCACTCTTTAGAACCTTCCTCTAGCCTCCTTGGTAAATGGAAATGGAAATTTGGAGACGAAGACCTTTTTTAGTGGCCAGAATGCAGGTAGACATCGATAAAGTGAGACACCAAGATATGTTGGGGGTGAGGTGGGGAATGGGTCAGAATCAATAAAGTTTTATGTGGGTTGGGGTCACTATGATATGGTTAAGGGTGAGGTGCGGAATGGGTCATAATCGATAAAGATTTATGTGGGTTGGGGTCAAGTTGACTTGAGACACAACTTCGTATAAAATATAACCCTAAATATTCACATGGCTAATAAACTGAATATGAATCCTTCCACACTAGAGTTAGTGGAGCTTTTCTTAAGGTAAATTATATCATTATCTACATTTTTTTTGTTAGTTTATAGTTTGTGCTTTTTTAGTTTACTTTTTTGTGTATTTTGTATATACTGCGTACATTAGTTGATATAATCAAAGGTACCTAAGTGAATAAAAGTGCACGAGTTTTATATTATGATGTCAAATTTTGGGGCACTAAGTGAATAAAAGTAACCAACGCATCAACTAGTCAAATAGTGTACAAGAAGCACAAAGAAAGGTTCTTAAATACGAGTTGTCACATCATCCCCAAGTTGATAAAAATTTCGTCCTGAAATTTAGCAGTAGTCACTGAGGAAGCTAGTTGTGTTGTGTGTTTTCTTGGGGTATCACATTATCCCCCTGTTGGTTTGGAATTTCGTCCCGAAATTCCGCAGTAGCTTCAGTATTGGACTCACCTTTCTTAAACAACTGGGGATACTTGCGTTTCATTTGGTCTTCTCATTCCCAGGTATACTCTGGGCCACGACGGGAGTTCCAACGAACTCGAACAATAGGTATCTTGGCTCGTTTGAGAGTCTTGATTTCCCGGTCCATAACTTCCACTGGTTCCTCGATGAAGCGCAACTGGTCGTCGATAGTGAGTTCCTTGAAAAGCACGGGGAGGGTCTCATCTGACAGACACTTCTTCAGATTCGATACGTGAAAGACGTTGTGAACACCACTGAGCTCATCGGGCAAATTCAGTCTGTATGCCTCCTTGCCGACTTTCTCAGTGATTTCGAAGGGTCCGTCATAACGCGAATTATGCTTGCCCCGTTTTCCATATCGAACCACACCTTTCCAAGGTGAGACTTTATGTAGCACTCGATCCCTAACCTGGAACTCAAGCGGTTCTCTACGCTTGTCAGTGTAGCTTTTCTGACGGTCACGAGCTGCCGCCATTCGTTTTCAGATTTGGGCAATCTTTTCCGTTTTGTCGAGAACGAGTTCTGGGCCAGTAGTTTGGCTGTCGCCAACTTCTGCCCAACATAGAGGTGATCGGCATTTCCGTCCGTACGAAGCCTCGAACGGAGCAGCCTTGATCCTGGTGTGGTAACTATTTGTGTACGAAAACTCAACTAAAGGTAGGTGTCTTTCCCAGCCGTTACCAAAGTCGATAATACATGTTCGAAGCATGTCTTTTAGAGTCTGGATGGTGCGTTCTGTCTGCCCATCCGTCTGTGGGTGATAAGCTGTGCTCATGTCTAAACGTGAGCCAAAGGATTTGTGCATCGCCTGCCACAAATCAAATGCAACGATCACCCAGATGGTGTCGTTTCCTTGCAGAGATCAAGGTAAGCAAGTGATGTAATCCATGGAAATCTGCTCCCATTTCAATGTTGGGATCTCGGGTTGTTGGAGTAGTCCTGATGGCTTCTGGTATTCAACTTTGACCCTAGCACAGGTCAAGCATTTACTAACATAGGTCGCTATGTTAGCCTCCATGTGGGACCACCAGTACAGAGTCTTGAGATCCTTGTACATCTTGTCTGAACTAGGATGCACCAAGTAACGAGACTTGTTTGCTTCGCCCATCACAAGCTCTCGTAAGTTTCCCTAGAATGGAACCCAAATACGTTCCATGAAATAGTAAGTACCGTCTTCCTTGCGTACGAGTAGGGACTCAGCTTTGAGGTTCTCTTCCTTTAATGTTTCATCCTGAGCATCACGGATTTAGGTAGAGTGGATGGTAAGCTGTAACACACGTACACGCTTAGGTTTGGTTTCCTTACAACTGAGGGCATCGGCCACAACGTTTGCCTTGTCTGGATGGTACTTGATAGCGCACTCGTAGTCATTTAGGAGTTCGGCCCATCGATGCTGTCGCATGTTCAACTCCTTCTGATCCAAGATATGCAAGATATGCTGGAGACTCTTGTGATCGGTGTAAATGGTACACTTGGTACCGTACAAGTAATGTCTCCATATCTTGCGTGCAAACACTTCTGCTCCCAACTCTAAATCGTGGGTAGTGTAGTTCTTTTCATGAACCTTGAGTTGGCGTGATGCGTAAGCAATGACCTTCTCACGTTGCATCAACACACAACCAAGTCCTTGGATCGATTGACGCGTCATGATAAACAACAAAATCGTCTGTGCCTTCAGGTAATGAGAGAATGAGTGTGCTACAGAGTTTCACCTGCAACTATTCAAATGCGGATTCCTGAGCAATCTTTCGAGTTAGACTTGCGAGGGCATGTGCATACGATCAAGAAAGGCGGGCTTCGTGACGTCAAAAGTCGTACGTCGGAAACTTAACATAAGGTTGTTTGTGTCATAGGAACTCCATGGTAAGGCGTAGGTATAATTCTACTAGTTCTTGGAGTAAGTTCGGATGTCGTCAAGGAAACAAGTGGCACATCCATCAATGCAGGCAAAATTTGAATGTCGCGACTGGGAACCTATCCCGGTCGTATCGGGTTCTAAGGACAGTGCTCGTGACATCATCATGTCTATGATATCTATGGCTCAAGGCTCCTCGAGTAACGTTCGTAGAGAGTAACCCGTCCAAGCGAGAGTTCGCGAAATGTGTTGTTAGGATAAGCATCATAGAATTCGAGAAGTATATCGTGAATGGATGTGAGAACAAGCAAAAAGGGTAGTCGCAATCGATGCGTGGGCGTTTAAGAATCCGTAGCAGGGATTTACTTGAAGTCAAGGGTAGAGCTGGTCATACACAGGTTGCACGAGGTTAAAAATGAAGAACGTCGTTTGCCGAATAGAGGTGTCATGTTGGATATATCAATCATAACAATAATTTACCATAGAAGATGGTTGTCGCACAAGTTTGTAGTGTTAAGATTCACTGAAACTTCTGTCAAAGTTGTTGGGCTCGCCTACGTGCGAAGGAGGAATAATTCGCCTTGATCCATTATCTTAGTCGAGTTTGTGGTTTATCGAGTCGATAAGCAACCAAATTCGGAGGAGTTCCCTTAGGTCGTGTGAATGGACGCAAATCATGTTTGAGGGGTTTTAAGGAAAGGACGCTAAAACGCGTTCAAGAGGGTATGATCGTATCGAAAACACATCACCTTCCTCAGGGTTTCAACAAATGATCACCGATGATCGAAAGTCAATCCTACCAGATTCTCTAGACTAGAGTTGGATCGTATTAGTGTCTCTGCATAGAGGAGCGAGGGCGCAGTGTTACGATGGTAAAGGAATGATGGTTTTGTCTAAGTCGATAGTAGAGATTTGGCATTGCATTAATCAACAAGAAAAGGTCGGTACAAAGGTTAGTGTAAAGGTTTTACACAATTAAGACAATCTATCATAGGATCAAAATGCGACTCTTGTAGTGTAAGAGGGGGGGGGGGGGGTCTCGAGTAATTGGTTTGTCGATGTGCTATATGCCAAGGGGTTGGGCAAATTTAAATATTTAGAACAAAATAATATCTAACGATCATCGGTTCTAGAGTTATGTATGGAAACAAAGGGGTCGTTAAGTGGAGACTTACCCTTCACGATGTTGGAACCGATTCCTGCTTCACCTGAGTCATTTGCCAAAGTTCACTTTTTGCTCCATTGTTGTTTTCAGCCCATTGGTCCCCTTGAGGGCAATTCTTCTTGATATGCCCCTCATCCCCACCGTAATAACATTCCCTGGTTTTGTTTTGTTGTTGCTGCTGAGGTCGCTGTGATTTTGGGTTCCTATTGACTGGGTGTGGGTTCCTGCAGTTCCTAGTCCCATGCCCCTTCTTATTGCACCATTGACAATGTTTCCTCACACATGACCCGCTGTAGTGCCGTTGGTACTTGTTGCACTTCGGCTTATTCCCTAGGTATCCAACCTGATTTTGATTGTTCGGCCCACGCTGCTTGAGTTTCCTTTGCGAATCTTGTTGTTGCATAGAGCTAGGACCCTCACCTCGGAAATCATTCCATATACGCCTTCTGCTACCAAAAGCATTTGTAGTAGTAAAATTACGCTTGGGCAGTTTGCCCTCTTCCACTGCCTGATTGGTGAGTTGGTGTGCCAAACGAACGACTTGCTGGATTGTGGGGAGGTTGGCCGCAATTACTGAACCTTGGATTTCCGGAACTAAGCCTCTAAGGTAGAGCTCGATTCGTTTATAGGTAGGCTATGACAAGTTAGGACATAAGGCAGCCAAGTCGTTGGACCTTTTTGTGTACGCCTCGATCTTTGATCCTTCCATCTTCAAACCATAATACTCCACTTCAAGCTTCAGAATATCATCCCTGTGACAGAATTCTTCCTTAATCAATTACTTGAAGTCACTCCAGGGAGTGGCATTTGCATCTGCCAATCTGAGCATCTAAACTTGCGTGTTCCACCAGGAAAATACTTTCCCTTGTAACGTGCCAGCAGCGTACTCTACCCGTTTGCTGGCAGGGCTTTCACATACCATAAGTATCACATCATGCAAATGCAAACTAGCAAGTAAGCACTGTAAACATAAATTATACCACCCAAGGTGTTGAGCCTTTCACGTGGAGCGAAGCGTCGTTGTGGATCGTTGAGCACTGAAAAGGTTATAGTCTGGTTTTTGTCAAAAAGAATTTCCCCTTTTTAAAACCATGTTCAGTATAACCAATGGCTCTAATACCAATCTGTCACACCCCCAAAATCCATAAGCGGAGTATCACCGCAGGGTGTGTGACTGACCAGGATCAAGCCACCAATCATATTGAACAATATAATAAAGTAAATAAAACCCAACACAATATAATTGGTGTCAAACAATTCAACAAAGTCTAAGTTAATAGCAGAAGAATTAGGTTCAAAACCAAAGTATATGTTCAAAGTTCAGAAAGTTTATCATGAACACACAACGGTTCACGTCCCACAATGATTCCTTCCCCGTGCAAGCTCCAGCAAATAACCTAACGACCTGCAAAGCATGTAGTAACGTATCAACAAAAATGTTGGTGAGTTCACAGTTGGTTGTATGTTTTAATGTTGTTCCAAAAACCATAAGTTGTTTCAAAAACCAAAAGTTGTTAAGTTCCTTGTTCTCATAACCATATGTTGTGGGGGCTACCCCATGTTTTAAACCACTAGACTCGTACCATATCGACTACTGACTTAAGTTATGTTGAGTGCCCTAAGTCAATGTCTATCATCATTAACTAAGTGCCCAAGTACATTTGTCCACGCTCGTCCTCTGCAGCACGGTGTGAGGCTTGTAGACCTAATAGCGCTATTTTACTGATGACCCATTCGCCAATGGCCCAGCAATTAAGTTGATATAAAAATGAGGGACTTAAGATAGAGTTGTTGTCTAGTAAGTTTAAGGTTGTCGTCCTACCCAAGGTGGACGGAGGTGCGTATTCTACCCAAGGAGAATACGCAGGTTGTATCCCACCCAAGAGGGATAGTTGTTGTTATTTAACCCATTCCCAAACCACCGGGAATCCCATACTTTGTAGAAAAGTGTGAACTCACCTTGGATTAGCTCGGCAGATAAACGATCACTAGAGCTAATGTGGTCAACCACGTCCTAACATGGTTCCCATACAAGTCAGGTTCATGTTCAAGTAATGCACATATGTTTTACACATATACTAATAGTTTACATGCATGAAACAATCATGGTATACACGTAAAATCATGGCAGTTAACAGTACACATAACACCTGTTCAACAATAGCATATGAAGTCCAAGTGTGCGATCTTAACGTAAGTCTGCGAGTACAAAGGATGTAAAGCCCAATAGTTACCGGCCCACACTCAAGAGTGTGCAATCACCTCTTGAGTGTGCGACTCCAGATATGTGACCCACATTTCATGTGTGGCCCAGTTTCAATGTGTGGCCCAAATCATTTAAACAACTCATGCGTTTGTGCGGCCCACCATAGTGTGCAATCAGCACCGAAGTGTGCGACTCACACTATGGTGTGCGGTCATGCAGTATCAAAGTTGTACATTGTGCAGTTAATTATGTTCCCTATTGAAGTGTGCGACTAGGCAAGTGTGCGACATGCAGGAGGTGTGCGATCAGGGTTTGTGCAACAATTACTTGTATAGTATGCTGTTTAATTTGTAAGGTGCTTTGGTGGGTGACAATATAGTGTACAATCAATTATAATATCATCGCAAATTAAGGAAATAAGTTTCACCAATCAACAGCAACTAACACATATTTTTGTTTTTCCACTTTGATTAACAGCAACAATATTCAACCAAATCCTCATCATTCTTAATCAAAGCAACAATAATCAATGCTAGTCTTGTCGCTTAATCATCGATGTCAACTAACAACATCCAAACTGGTTCAACCATTTAATCACCAATATTTTGCATGAACCCTAATTATCTACTAACCAATAATGGAAATTAACAACATGTTCATCACACAAATCAGACCAAACATGAACTTCATGGTATTCAATATTCATCACTATTACATCATACATTAAATCATGAATCCTACTATAATATCCTGATATTGATCATTAAACAAGCATATATTCAAGCAACATGTTAAGCATCGAACACTAGGTGATCAACAAAGGAAATCACTAACTAGTTAAGATGATGAAGACGGATACGTTTAGCACGAGAAGGCTTCAAACTGGATTATGAGGGCTGTCGTCGACGATGAGAAGAGGGTTAGGGTTTTGAAGTTCTTGTATGATTGCAAAATATGAGAACCCACACACAAAAAGGTGCGTATATGCGCACAAGGAGACGGGCCGAGCCCAAGCTTAGGTTCGGGAGGATTTTGGGCAGAGAACAGTTGTGCACTAGATGGAGTGTGCGGCTGAGAGTGGGGTGTACGGTCCAAAGATGTTCAGCTGAATACTTACAGATACATACTAACCATATTCACATAACACATATTCATAACAAGCTAGTAACCAACACATCAACTAGTCAAATAGTGTACAAGAAGCACAAAGAAAGGTTCTTAAATACGAGTTGTCACAATCTTTTTCTGAGTGTTGGCCTTTGACCTCTTGTGTGGATTGGAGTGACGACTTGACTACATCTAAAGAGTTAGAGTAAGAATCGAGTAAGACTCGATCACAAAGCTTCGTTTAAGTACATAGTTTCACGAGCACATAGTATAAAGTTTCACATGATAAAGACTCAAGTTGTTTCACAAAGCGTCCAACAAGTTTCATACTGTTTAATAGCATAATACGTCCAACGTGTTTCACATAGTTTGATCAAGTTGTTTCACATAGCATAACGTTCAATTACGTTTCCCATAGTTTAACCAAGATTCCCACGTAGTATAACACAATTGATTAAAGCATCGTAAATTTAGTTCGATCCTGAGAGATTATTATTAATGTTTTAGATTGCGGAGGTACGTGTGATTCGTGTAAAAGTTTCAAAACGAACAAAGTATCAAGTATAAAACCACACGTAAAATCGAGATAACATAAAAGATAGGCTCATAAAACATAGGATTGTTCTAGGTAGAGGAACGTTGACTAACCAAAGTGAATTGAACCCCTCTTGACTTGAGGCAACGTGCCTTGACTTACTTAGAAAAATACGTCATCGATGTTAGGCCTATGATATCTGTCCTTTCGGTCACTACACGTTCCTAATTGATTGGGAATTTCGAGACTTTGGCGAGATTGAAAATCAAAGAGTGGGACTAGTTATCAAGATGTGAGTTTCACCTCTAACTTGACAACATCTACCCTAATAGTGTCGGTACTTATCAAAAGATAAGACCTACTAGATCATGATATGGAAATTTCCCTCAAAGGTTTGGATGTCACTCCTGACTTGAGGGTAAATCTTGTGTAAAATACAAACACTGCTGAGCGAAAGTCATTATCAAAGGCGGGAATCACCCCTGTTTTGATGAGTTTTTTTGATAGTGTTTTCAAAGCATCCAAGGGTACATTGTGTTAGCCTTAGGAAAGGCTTGTAATGTTTAACAGGAAAGTGTAGCTAGGAAGCAAGTACTGTGGAATGCATAAGTTTTAAACAACATATAAGAGTCAAAGTTTCCTAGAACTATAGACTAGGCAAAGTATTCCTACTTTTCCTAATTCCCTATAGTTATGGCTCTGATACCAATCTGTCACACCCCAACCGATGGCAGAAACATCGGGGCGCGTCACTAAGCAATTCAGATTGCTCAAGAGATTCCACAACACTATTAGTTTCAATACAGATTAATCAAATTTCATAAAAAATGTCTAAACATCATCCACGATTCACAATCAAAAGTATCAAATACATAATATTCAAATATTGTTCAAATTTCTGAATTAGCTAAGATGTGTTTCTAGGAATCATCCTAGCCTGTTTCTTGATTTCCTCGGCTACTATCAACCTGCAACATGTAATAAAATACTATCAACAAAATGTTGGCGAGCATACAAGTTTGAATACGTAGCATAATAGTTTAAAAACTCATATCCATCATAAAACATATAACAAGTTTCACCATGCTAGTTTACGCAGTCCAAGTGATAGCCCAAGTTTCCAACGCGTTAAATGCCATTCCAAAGACTAATGGGAGGTTAAATGTCTCATCCTAACACTACCCCAAAGACTAACGGGGAGGTGCATTACCCCTATAGCGCTACCATTTTTAAGGCGGAACTACACACAAGGATTAAACGTTCACCTAGCATAAAAGTCTCAAGTATCAAGTTTCATGTTTAACGAGGATAAAATATGTTTCAAATAAGTTTCAAGTTTCAAGTGTCAAGTGTCTTGATACATATATAGAATACATGTTGCATCCCAAAAGTGTTTAAAACAAAAAGGGATCGAGTATACTCACTGTGGGTGCTTAAACCAAACACTGCTAAGATTGGATCGAAGGGAGCACTAGATCAGCCTGTGTACCGGGAGCAGAGCATAAGTCCTCAAAGAGCTGACCCGATTGGGAACAGAGTGTCGAATGATGCTAAAATCGAGATAAAGTGTCTGACTGTATACCTGAGCGGATGGTCATCCGGTCGGATGACCATTCGAACAGATGGACTCCATCCGATCGGATGGTCATCCGGACAGATGACGATTCGAATGGATGACCATTCGAACAGTGGGTAAGGTTTGCGAACTGATAAAGTTTTAAACGTTGTGATCATAGTGTCATGTAAAACAAACAAGTGTCATGATGATGAGATCATCAGGATGGATGGTCATCCGATCTGATGGCCATCTGGACAGACGATCAGTGAGTGAAGTTGTGTGATAGTTTCTAAGTTTTGAGCCAACGGAGGCGATCTAAGACGTGTCAAACAACGGAAACATACCAAACCAGCTCATTCAGTAGGCTGGGAGCCACCCCTTCTCGAACCGACGAACTATTTATGGTGAGTTTCATGTTTGGACACTTTAATCGGCCCGTTTTCTGGTGAAAATCAGTTTTTAAGCCGGCTTTTGACTGAGAAATGAGTCAATAGCCTGTTTGAGTCAGATTTCACTACTGTTCGTATAAATGTTTACAAAAAATCCGAAAATCAGTTGTAAAACATGGTGTTATTTAGATCTGAGCCGGAAACAAGTGTCATTCCATCAGATCTGAGGTAAGAGTGTGAGTTTTCTTTAGATTTCATTTTAAAAGATGTGAAAATCTATTATTAGATCTTAGGCCAATCTTGGTTACATGGTGCTCCACAACAGTTTGTACCAACATCTGAGGAGAAACCACCGTCAAGAGGCCCAAATCAGTTGATTTTCATGAAAAAGTTGGTGTTCGTGTGATTTTGATGAAAAATCTTGTGTAGAAGTGATGAAGGATTAAAGTTGTACAAGAATCTAAGAGAAATACTTACAAGTTTGCCTTGAATTGAGTGAAATGTGCTTCAAAGGACTTGGGAGTACGTGTGGTCGGATGGTAGAGAGTGAAAGTGTGAAATGAGAGCACAAGGGGAGTATTTATAGGTGAAAGTGACAGGTGAGGCGGTGCAAGTGTGCAAGGGGTCGGTTGGCTATTCGGTCGAATGGTCATCCGGACAGCCGAGACCCATTTGCTAGTTTTCCAACTTTGGTTCGTTTTGCAAGCTAGATTAAGCGTTTCGTTTTATTGTTAGTATCTCTTATATGATAATATTATATAAATAACACAAAAGTTTTCGTGCTTCAAGTTATGTTCAAACTAGTTTATCATACAATAAGTATCAATTTCTCGTTCAAAAAGTATCAAAGTTTCTCGTTTAATAAGTATCCATATAATATCAAGGTTTCTCGTTCAATAAAGAATCAAAGTTTCTCGTTCCATAAGTATCAAGCATCAAAGTCTCTTGTTTAATAAGTATCAAGCATAACAAGTGTCAAGTTTCAAGAGTCAAGTTTCAAAGTATCATAAGAGTCTAGATTCAAAGTATCACAAGATTCTAAGTATCACAAGAGTCAAGTATCATATAGCGTAAAAGTTTCACATAGTGTCAAAGTTTCACATAGTTTATCACGTTTAGGACTCAAATAAGTATCATTAAGTATTTACAGGGACTAGACTTGCCAAAAGACAAAAGTTTTGAAACGCACGGCGTTACATGTTGTCTGCTTCGAAACCTCCCTGAGAACTCTATCTCCAAGACTCAACACAATCTCACTGTGAGCCTTTTCCGTTATTTCCTTCTTTTCTTTATCTGTGAGATCCTCTGATAGCTTGTCTTCACCTTTTAGGGCATCGACAACTCCATTATGAACTAATAGAGCCTTCATCTTCATCATCCACAAACTAAAGTCATTTTTCCCATCAAACTTATCAAGAACGAACTTCGTTGTTGATCCCATTGTGAATAATCAAAGTCTCTGATCAATTTCTGGTTATATTCTTGCGCCAACTTAGCTTTGATACCAATTGTTGAAGATAACACCAAAATTCAACCAATGATTCACTCTCTATTTTATTAAACTCACGAATATGAACAATGATTCAAAAAGAATTACAGACTCTCAATTGATTGTGATACCTAACCCTAAATCCGCAATTCTACCTTTATACCAAATTAGCAACAACTAATTAACAGACTCTAACAAACAACTACTAAAGTGACACAATTGACCCCTGCACTTCTAATACATTCTAAGAAAGAACAAACTACTTTGCTGAAGTGACAGAACTGGTCCCTCTACTTATTAACACAGTCTAAAGAGTTAGACTTTATTCCAATTAACTCCAATAGTTGGCCTTAATGTTTTCACTGTATCCCACAAATAAACCCGTTCAGTCTTATTGTCCAACTTGCCACATATTTGGTCAGGTATATGAGCATATTGTTGCTCAGAATGTTCTTTGATCTCTAGGATGTGAATCATAAAACTAAACTTTCATATAACTTGAATTTGAATACAATGGAATGTTTTACAAATGAAATTTAAGGCCCTATTTATAAGTATCCAAGAGGTGCGATTGAAAAGTCGTGTCTCTTCACGAACGGATGTGTCCTTTGATCTTGTGGTTGGAATTAAACATGAAGATGTTGTTAGTAAACTGCCGATATGAACTTGAAATCTGAAACAGAAAACAGGAATGCAAAAAGAAACAGTAACAATGAACCGGGCTTGTGTTTGACACAATTCCCTTAAACAGATTCACGGTCTGTTCCCAGGGTACGCCTGTTTGAAACAGCAGCAGCGCACTGCCGGACTTCAACACTTGCCTGAAACAGGACATGTTGCAGAGATCGAGAGAGAAGGAGAAGAAGATGTTTTTGGTGTGTCTCAAAGTGATTCGTTTTGTTTGGTTTTATAGCCATAAAACCATAACTAAACTCTCATCATCATTGCAGCAAATTAAAACAAGAATAATGACCAATAATGGTCATTTGCATCGGTTTAAAACTGAAACATAATGATCATTTAAACGAATAATCATAACAATTTTAAAACTGAAAATAATGATGATCATTAAAACTTAAAACGAATAACAGTTACGAGTCAGTGCAAAAACCGCCTCACACGGGCCCGGGTTTTTGGAGCTGCATTCGTGTCCGCAGGACGAGCGGGCACACACGAGTTCGAACAAATTCCAGTTCTGAAACTCAATTTTTGCACCCTCCCTGTGCGCGCGCGGGTGGGACTTGTGGTAAAACATGTCATAAATTTTCTGAAAGATGCTTGGAAAAATCATCAGATGAAAGATACTTGGAAAAATCATTAGATAAGTCTTTAATTTTTTATTCCAAAGCTACTTCCTTGCTATCCATTGATTCAGTTTCAGCAATCACATCATCTACCTCAGCATCAACATCTTTAGGTCTATCTTCACCAGAACTCGATCCTTCTTCATCTAAACTACCTCTATACCCTGAACTGTCATCATTTCCTGAAGATTCCCCATCGCAATCGTTCTTGACAATTTCGGCATAGCATGCAGTTCCTCCTCCACCACTGTTTCCTAATTGTATAGACCAATCACAACTTTCATTAGCCTGATCAATCAACGCTCGGTTGGCATTGTTTGTAGGAACCATTGCTCTTTCATCGTTAGAAACTTGATTTCTGTTGAAGGGATATTGATTTCCTTGCTATGGGGGCTTCGTGTATTCTCTTTTAAGGTGCCCCTTTTCTCTACAGTTGAAACAAGTCAACATCCTTTTATCGAACCCATACAGAGAATCATTCCTGCTTTCCAAGCTAGTTCTTCCTGTTCTTTCAATACGTTCAGCGTAAGCATAATGTAGATCGTTATTCAAGTGTTTTCAAAACAAATTTACGAAACCAATGAACATGTATCCAAGAGACTCGACCCATGACCACTCCAGCACTCCCAGATAGCAAGTTCCATAACCATGAATCTAACGACCTGCAAGCATGCAGACAAGTGTGTTAGACGACGCTTGTGAGTTCAAAGTTTGTTATCACGTTTAGTTACCAAGTATAAGTTTAAGCTTTTCAGAAATACAATGTTGTTAATAACTCGAGTACCGCGAGATGGCTCCAGATTATTTGCCCTTCCCCAATGCTCTATCAAACATTGGTGGAGTGGTTAAGGTAATTAGTTCACGCCTGTCCTCCCCGGTACAGTGTGAAGGTGCCAAACCTAATAGGGCTATCAACTAATAACCCCGTTGCCTCCCCGGCAACCAATTCGGTATATGATGGGACTTAAGTGATAGATATGAGTGTATTAACCAACATCCTAAGTTTAACATTCCTGTTAAACCCGTTTACTCAATACTCCTCCCCGGAATATTTACCAGATGCCCCTCCCCAGGACGCATGCTTGAAAAAGAGCAGTAAACTCACCTTAGATTTGCTCGGTGTATTAAGTTACCCGTTCCAATTAGTCAACCAACCCTACCGTGGTTACCAATGAAATCAGTTTCATACTAAATTAAGTCACGTATTTACATAGTTTACATTCATCACAAAGATCACCGTATAACACTTAGCAATTGCTCAATCTCACACCAATCCACATCCCATGTGCATGACACGTAATACACTTAACATGTGAGTTTGCTACACACACAAATCAAATCAGATTTCTCATCCCTAATCAGCATTATCATGCAATTAGATACTATTTAAAAACACAAATATTCATTATCATAATCATCACAGTGGGATGCCTTCATAACGAAGAACCTTCATGGCGAAGATCCTCTCGGCGAAGGTCTATACTTCGTCCAGAAGTGACTGCGACGAAGGTTCCTATTGTTCGTCAAAAGCATGTCGACGAAGGTTCCAATTGTTCATTAAAAGCATGTCGACAAAGTATCGAATCCTTCGTCGACCTGGATTCTTCGTCGGAAATCATGTATCACTGAACACACAGTTTTCAAGGATACTCCTGTGATTACCCATTACCCTCGTATCAACAGTTACAGGTCAATGACATGGTTCAGTACATTCTTATACACGCATAAACAATCTGCACTTACAGCCGTTCATTAATAACAAATCATTAGTTAAATTCTATGATTTACAATAATCCCTAATCATCATTTTATAATCGCATTCCCTATTCCAATCAAACCACCATGATTCACAAAGAACATGCAACACCTTACAAACCCTAGTTTATCACATCATATCAGAACTGATTACTTACATAGATCTAGTGATTCACTATTATCAGGAATTATCATAACAATCCAATTATCAAATATTACATAGCAATCTAACATTAATAAAACACTAACCAGATGATTCGGTCGAGATACAAAGGCTTCGGATGATGGGGAAACTGCGGTCAAGTGAGAAAGAGAGAAAGAGAGTATAGGGTTTGATTATGTTTCGCAAGTCTTAAACATACACACAGTTGGGCTCATTATGGGCTACGGGCCGAGAGCCCTTATTGGAGAAGAATCCTCTTGACGAAGAACTAAGCTTCGTCAAGAGTGCTGATGGCGAAGGTCCTTCTTCGTTGAGAGGCCAAGTTGTGACGAAGACTCCACTCTTCGTCGAAAGAGTGTTGTGACGAAGAACCCCATTCTTCGTCGCCTTGGGTTCCTTGTGATTCAAGTGTGTTGTGCAGCCCAAAGTTAAACACTAACATGTTATGACTAAATATTACGCAACACTTAAGTTTTCATGTAACACTCAAACGTAACAGTACTTACATTATTCAAATAAACTACACATGACACCACGTAAAACAAATTGTAAAAACAGGATTGTGAAACAAGTAATGCTTAGAGGAAAGTCCTTGAAATCTCGTGTTGTCACATCATCCCCAACTTGAAAGAAATTTCATCCTGAAATTTGATAAGTAAACCAAAGCAACACAGTGTTAGATCAGGATGACTGTGGATTTTCCCCAGGTGCCACATCATCCTCAACTTGAAAGGGATTTTCATCTCGAAATTCACCAGTTGCATCAGGATTAGATTGGTCAGATGGGAATAGTTGAGGATACTTGAGCTTCATCTGATCTTCGCGTTCCCACGTGAACTCCGGTTCACGTCTTGAGTTCCAACGAACTCTCATGATCGGAATTCGACTATGCTTACGGACCTTGACTTCACGATCCATAATTTCGATGGGTTCTTCAACAAACTGCAATTTGTCGTCGATTTTCAGCTCTTGAAACGATATCACAAGAGTTTCATCGGACAAACACTTCTTTAGCTGCGACACGTGGAAGACATCATGAACGTTACCCAACTCAGCAGGTAACTCGAGCTTGTAGGCCACTTTACCAATCCTTTCCAGAATTTTGAAAGGCCCTACATAACGTGGATTAAGCTTACCGCGTTTTCCAAATCGTACCACACCCTTCCAGGGTGAGACTTTCAACCGCGAACTCCAAAGGTTTCCTACGCTTGTCAGCGTACCTTTTCTGACGGTCGTGTGCTGCCGCCCTACAATTCCCGATCTGAACAATCTTCTCTGAAGTTTCAAGTACAAGCTCCGAACCTGTGATCTGGCTGTCACCCACCTCAGCTCAACAGAGAGGAGAACGGCATTTCCGTCCGTACAATGCTTCGAATGGAGCTGCCTGGATGCTGGTATGGTAGCTATTGTTATAAGAAAACTCTATCAAAGGCAAGTCTTTCTCCCAACCCTTGCCAAAATCAATCACGCACGCTCGCAGCATGTCTTCAAGTGTCTGGATGGTTCGTTCATTTTGACCATCCGTCTGCGGGTGATAAGCAGTATTCATGTCGAGACGTGAGCCAAACGATTTGTGCATCGACTGCCACAAATCTTAAATGAAACGCGGGTCACGATCAGAAATAATAGAGGTTGGCAACCCATGCCTAGAAACCACCTCCTTCAGATAGACAGCAGCAAGTTGCGAGAACTTATCCGTTTCCTTGATTGCTAGAAAGTGCGCTGACTTCGTGAGACGATCAACGATCACCCAGATGGTATCGTTTGCATTTTGAGTTCTTGGCAAACCTGTGATGAAATCCATCACAATTTGCTCCCATTTCCACATGGGTATCTCTGGTTGCTGAAGTAGGCCCGAGGGTTTCTGATACTCTACCTTGACTTTCGCGCAAGTCAAACACTTACTCACATAAGTCGCGATGTGGGCCTTCATCTTCGGCCACCAGTATAAAGCTTTGAGGTCCTGATACATCTTATCCGAACCCAGATGAATAGAGTATCGAGACTTGTGCGCTTCGCTCATCACAAGCTCTCTAAGATTTCCAAACAAAGGAATCCATATTCGTTCCATGAAATAGTAAATGCCATCAGATCTTTCTACGAGTCGTTTTTCCATGCCCCGCAAATACTCAGCTTCGATGTTTCCCTTTTCAGTGCTTCTGTTTGAGCATTACGGATCTGGTTAGGCAAATTAGAATGGATGGTGAGCTGCAAGGCGCGGGCACGTTTAGGTTTCGTTTCCTTTCGACTAAGGACATCAGCTACGACGTTAGCCTTTCCTGGATGAAAATTGATTGCACAGTTGTAGTCATTTAAGAGTTCTAACTAGCGACGCTGTCGCATATTTAATTCCTTCTGGTCAAAGATATGCTGAAGGCTCTTGTGGTCGGTATAAATAGTGCATTTAGTACCGTGCAAGTAATGCCTCCAGATTTTGAGCGCAAATAGCACGGCCCCCAACTCTAAGTCGTGAGTCGTGTAATTCTTTTCATGAACCTTCAACTGCCGAGAAGCACAAGCTATCACCTTTTCGTGTTGCATTAGCACATAGCCAAGACTTTGAATAGAAGCATCACAATATACCACAAAATCCTTGGTACCTTTGGGTAAAGACAAGATCGGTGCACTGCAGAGTTTTTGTTTCAAGAGTTGGAAAGCATCCTCCTGTTTCGTTTCCCAAGAATATACTACGCCTTTCTGTGTTAGTGCGGTGAGAGGTTGAGCTATCTTCGAGAAGTCTTTAATAAATTTGCGATAATACCCAGCGAGACCAAGAAATTGTCGCACCTCCGAAGGATTCTTCGATGCCGCCCAATTTTTGATAGGATCAATCTTTGCAGGATCCACGTGTATCCCTGATTCATTCACAATGTGGCCAAGGAAGTGTACCTCTCGAATCCAGAAGTCACACTTACAGAATTTCGCGTAAATTTTCTCCTTCCTCAGAAGCTCCAAGATAAGACGCAAGTGTCACGCGTGATCCTCTTTGCTCTTTGAATAGATCAGAATGTCATCGATAAACACGATGATGAAATCATCGAGATACGGTTTGCAAACACGGTTCATGAGGTCCATGAAAACCACTGGTGCATTCGTTAACCCGAATGGCATAACCAAAAACTCATAATGGCCATACCGCGTTCGAAAAGCCGTTTTAGGGACATCCTCCTCCCAGAATCTCATCTGATGATAGCCCGATCTTAAACAGATCTTCGAGTAAAAACATGACCCTTGCAACTGGTCAAACAGATCGTCGAAGCGTGGCAAAGGATAACGGTTCTTGATTGTCACTTTGTTGAGTTCACGGTAATCTATACACATACGAAAGGACCCGTCTTTCTTCTTCACAAATAGAATTGGGCTCCCCAAGGCGAAGAATTGGGTCGGATAAAGCCCCTATCCAACAGTTCTTGAAGTTGATTGGACAACTCTTGCAACTCTCCAGGTGCAAGACGATAAGGAGCACGAGCGATTGGGGCCACTCCTAGTGTAATATCAATCTGGAATTCCATTTGACGGTGAGGAGGTAAACCAGGAAGTTTCTCAGGAAACACATCGGAAAACTCATGAAAAACTGGCAGGTCTTCGATGTTCCTCTCTTCAGGATGAGTATCAGTAACAAGTGCTAAAGTAGCAGGATACCCCTTTCGTAGACACTTCTGAGCTTTCATATCCGAAATTGTGACAACTGCCACTTTCTGGTAATTTACGTACATTTAAAGCAATGATTTACATTATACAGATATGTGTTTGAATATCCGAATTGCTTGATTACATGATATAAATCTTAGAACACTTATGGAATACTCATTTATGATGCACATTATTCATTTTTATTGGTTACATTTGAAATAGTGTAAACAATGCATCGAAACAACTAGAGTAGTACCTAGTAAACTAGTGTGCTGACGAAAACTCAGGATCCGTCGAAACCATCTAAATTACATCTTTAGGACTCAGAAGAAAGTCCAACATCTAATATATATTAAACCCTAACTAGTAATGCAAGGGTTTGATTTAAAACCTTTCCGAAGTCCGATTACACTAAAAATTGCCCGAAAAGCACTAAAAGCGACGATTTCTACACTTTTCCGCAGAAATTCTGCAGAAATCAGCTTTCTAATATTTTTACGACATGTAAAAATATTATTTAACATAGAATTCATGTGAGGATACATTCGGGTATCATCTGAGCCAATAACTACATCAATTCATACAACTTACACAAGTTTACCATTCGACTAGTTACGTGCGGAACAAATGCCAAACGAATATCCGAACGATATCTAATTTTTTTTAGCAACTATCTATCATTATGTGGATCATTTTGGTCTAGTTATAATCACCTAACACCTTGAAACATCTTGAAAATTTTGAAACACCTAAACCCTTAAACATCTAATATTTTGACCACATTTTTATCAAGTATAAATTTCTTAACACTTTGAAACAAATACAAGACCCACCCATCTCTCATGTTCACGTTTTTAAGGGCCCACATACCCTTAATTATGTGTTAAAATATCTAGATATTATGTTTAGATTCAAGTGGATCAAGTGGTGAAAGTTTATAACATTTAATCACATAATTATACTAGCATTTCATAACCACTTTTCATTTTATTTACACACACATAAGAAGCTCTCTAATCTTCATCTTTTTCCACCAAGAACACCATAAAAACCCATTTAAATTTTATCACATCTTGATGATCAACATGGAGTTTCATGGAGCTTAAGGTGATCTAAAGCATTTGCAAGTTAAAGGAAGTGTATTCATCCATTTAAGAGCCTTAAATCATCAAGATCTTCATCTTTGTATTTCTTAATCATCCTCCAAGATCATCCCTAGCCAAGTGCTAGAAGTAAGCTTCAAGATCTATTTTTTTTCATACTTATATTATGTTTATGATTGTTATTATAACTAATAAATAACTAAATAATCATACATAATAAACATGAAAAATACAAAGAAGCAAAAATAATAATCATGATATATTTATGTTGGTTTATATTGTGATCTAAGACTTGTTATATGCATATTCGATCTTGTTATGATGATTATGATATAAATAAATTGTTAGAGGGTGTTTTAAAAATATGATCTAACAATTATACATGTTTATGTTAAAGGGTTTTTAACATAAAGGTTTAAAGGGATGATCATAACATTTGATCTTGTGAAAGTATTTGAGGTTTTTCACTAAAAACAATACTTTTACAAGATTATAAAAAGTAACATACAACTTGAGATTTTTATAAAAGTTGTTAAAACTAGAATTAAACTTGGTTTTTGAACTAGTTAGCATATGTTATGATCATGTATAAAATCCTACATGATTTTGAGATCATCTTAATGAGGTTATGTTATAAATCTCATGTGTTTTTTTTAGAAATGATATGAGAAATTGTTGATGATTTGAAAAGAAAATGATATGTAATTAAACATGGCAAAGTTCATATTACAAAGGAACTATGGACAACTTTTCTTAGAAATCATATGTTAGAAAAAACTATCATTTTTTTTACAAAGTCTTTACAAGATTAGAAAGTTGGTCTTTCTAAACATAAAAATTGACATAAATATATATTTTGGTAAAATACATATTTTTTGAACATATCAAGTATGTGCTATGTGTTATTATTTGTATTAGTTATATATAAAAGTTAGAGACTTGATAACAATGACACAAATAAATACAAGACATACTTACAACTAAAGACTTACAAGAATACATATAGACACACTTGTCGGGTGGCGGCCTGGGATGGGTTATCCCCTCCGTGGTCAGGGGTACCATGCATTACCCTTTTTTTAGACACACTTGAAAACAACTTATGGACATTCCGAGCTTTCGGACACAACTTATGGTCAAAACGGACGACAGGCGAATCTATAAACATATCGCCAATCCGAGGACTTACTACGACGTATAGGCGATCTTTCGACGCGGACACAAAATTTACGTTACCATTAACAAAATTCGAACATTTTGAAACTTATAAAAACTATTATGTTTTTATTAACTAAAAAGTATACTTAGTTATTTTTATAAAAATGTTTTTATAAAAATGAAAGACTTATACTTTCAAATGGGCTTACACTTCTTAATGGGCTAGTTTATACAAATGGGCTATCTTTTACAAATGGGCTATTATTTATAAATGGGCTTAACTTCATAATGGGCTTATCAAACATATGGGCCAAGGCCCAATAACATTAAGCCCAATACTATTGGGGCCTAATACTATTGAGGCCCAACACTATTGAGGCCCAACACTATTGAGGCCCAACACTATTTAAGCCCAACACTATTGAGGCCCAACACTATTTAAGCTCAATAACATGAATTCTTGGATTAAGCCCAATGACTTATAATTGGAAAAAAAACACAATTATACAATTTACTTATACGAGACACGAAATCAAGAAGACAAGACCCGATGATACAACTCACAAGATACAAGATTATATATATATATATATATATATATTTGGTGAAATATATAAATAACAGTTTAACAATTCATACATCTAATACACAGTTCAACGAACAACAAAGACATACAAGTCTTACACATATTTAAGACACAAGACTTGTTCTCAAGTCATTTACAAAGACCGAAGTGTCTAACAAATATAAGGACATTTGTAGGTCGCAACATTGTTCAAGACGACCGTACGTCAGATCCCAGTTAGTTACTATTCACGGACGCAATTCTGTGAGTTCATGTCCCCTATTCATTTAAATGTTTTACAACTTTACAACTATCAGGGAAAATACATGTTTAACGTATGTTAAAGTTAGGGAATGAAACACCTTAGATCATGTGCGAATTAGGGTTATACATCTAAGCACCATTAATCCAGTTTTGGACCTAGGTACAAGTGGTTAGATCTAACAGGTTTTGGCGAGCCCCACTCTTGGTCGTGGACCCATACAGAAGAGTGCGTTTGTGTCCCAGTCGATAGTAGTCGACACAAAATCGTCTAGGTTTGGATTGCTTCCTAATTCGTCACACATATTAATGTCCTCGCGAAACATTAATGATCAACGATTTCATTGACGCTTTACATACTACATTATTACATACAGATACATCTTATACAACTCACATTTTATGGATACAATTTATACAACTCACATTTTATGGATACATTTTATACAACTCACATTTTACAGATACATTTTATACATCTCACATTTTACAGATACATTTTATACAACTCACATTTTACAGATACATCTCATACAACTAAACTGCATGAACTCGCCAACTTTTGTTGATGTTTTCAAACTTAACATGTATTTCAGGAAATTAGTGGACCATGCAGACATTTCAGTCAAGGAAAGCAAGTATGAAGACTCCATGCCACCATTTAAAGGGTTTGCCCGTTATATACCGCCTCTTTGCGGTAATATAGTGGTCAAAGCCTTGACATTTTAAGACTTACATTTTGATGTATAAAACAATGACAATTTATTTTCATTTGATGGTTTGTAACCAATACATTTAACTTATGTTGCGTTCTTTTGAAACGATTATGACAATGGCATTGGAGCTTGTTTTTATTCATTTAGTATGTTCACTTATATTGTTATGCAATGAGAACCGATCAGATCACACCTCGCGCTTCCGCTATGAGCGGGTGTGACAGAAATAATGCCAAACATTGCCCCACTTTGATGACCTTGAACTGATAGAGATTCTCCACTGGGGAGAGGGATAAGTACGATTTTCTCTTTACAAAGTATGTCAGCACGGTGCTTGGACAACCAGTCCATACCAACCACTACGTCAAAACCACCGAGGGTAATAGGAAGGAGGTGAATATCAAACACTTGACCTACAAGATCGAGTTTACATCCCATAATGATGTGTGAGGCTTCAATTGTCTTACCATCAGCTAATTCTACTACATGCTTAGCTTCTAGAGGTGTTGGAGTTAACCCTAATCGTTGACTGAACTCTAAGGACACATAACTCCAATCGGCACCGGAATCAAATAACACAGAAGCAAAGAGGTTGTTCACAGAAAACGTACCAGTCACGACATTGCCGTCGTTCCTCGCATCACCGGTACCAAGCGTGAATACCCTTCCATGAGCACCATTGCGCCCATTGTTGCCGTTATTGCTGTTCCCAGCATTATTATTGTTATTCTGACGGTTGTTGTTATCATTGGCATTTTGATTTAGCTGAGGGCATTCCCGTTTAATGTGACCTTCGTCCCCACACTAGAAACAACCCTTCCTATTGCCTTGGTTCTGATGGGGCTGCAGCCTTTGCTGTTGCTGATGCTGCTGTTGTTGCTGCTGATTCTGCTGCTGCTGTTGCTTTGGGAACGGAGCTCTACAGTCCTTTGCCAAAAATTCTAATAAACTAGTAAAAGGATAACTTTATTTGTATCAAGATAGATCAAAATGATATTTTTTGTAATAACCGGGTCCATTTTGAAAGCTCTTAAAATGCAGAGGGTGATTATAGTAAAATTCGGATTAGGGTAACTTCACATTTTCTATTTAAACGAGTCTAATTCCATTTCCATCATAATCACTGCCGCACCCTTTCTTCTCTCATCCATCGACATCCCTGGTCATAAAGACGACATCTCTTATTCAGTACCAATGTAAGAGCTTTTATTTTCATTTTATCTAATTTGATTTACCTCATAATCTTACTTTACATTTTTAAAAATCATTCCTTGTTTTCAAAGTACCAATCTGAGAATTTTTGATTTAACTAATTTTAAAGACGTGTATGCTTTGATTTTGTTGGTGTTAATGTAACATATATGCGTACTAACTCAGATCGGTTTTCAAAATGAAGAAATTCCTTACCAAATACATTTATAGGAGTTTTGATTTTCTACAAGCATGTTCTGGCTTAGATCTATAAACAAATGAAGAAGAATTTTTCACATATTTTTTGTTTCTTATTTGTCATGTAGTTCTAAGGATTTTTTGTTTTCTGCTTGTTTTGTTAGTTTTAAATGTTAGGTTTGGTGTTATTCATTCATCTCACATCACAAATGGATTTGTCTAATCATTTTGGTTGAGACTATAGCATGTTGATTGTTCATAGCGTTTCAAGGATCTCAAATGAGAAAGGTAAAATCTGAAGTCATTCAAACTACTTTAGAAAGTCATTATTTCAAAAAAAAAAAAAATTCGGGATAGTCAAGGCCTATCATAAAATTAAAAAAAACCACACTTGTTTAAGTCGCAAAATTAACGACCTTACTTTGTTCATTCGCAAAATTAACAACCATAGCTGTTTCCATTACTTCTTTTTTAAAGCATCTAAACTGGTGATATAATGTTACAAGTCTAAAATAGATTAATATATGTGTAGAAAGGATCGTTGAAGTACAACCACACCTTTCTACAGTAAAGTCCAAGAAATGTCAATAAATATGGTGTCTAATATTGTGGTTATTGTGGTATAGGCGACGTTGGCTAATTTAATAGGTCATGGTGATAGCAACACTAACAATGTTATGGTCGGACAAGAAGATGGAGTTATTGATGTACTCATTCTACTTATTCGTTCTCAACATGATGCTGTCAGGTCATTTTTCTATTATATCGTTAACAAAACTGATGTTATTTATAATGTCTTGTTGCATAAACTTGATTAATCTGTTTTGTACCAGGCAAGAAGCAGCTACTGCATTTTGGCATTTATCGAATGATGCCATAAACCCGAGAACGGATTGCGTTACATGGCGGTGTTGAAGCCTTGGTCCATTAATTCCTACACACTGTATCTTTTCATAGTTGAAGCCTTGGCATTTATCGAATGATGCCAGTTTTGCACTTTTGCTATTTTCTTAGAGCGATAATAAACATGCTCTTTTCATAATTGAAGCTCATTGGTCCATTAATTCCTACACACTGTATCTTTTCATAGTTGAAGCTCATTGGTCCCTTAAAAGCTCTGCCCCCGGTTGTCTTGAAGTTTTTGTTAAGGTATTGAAATAATCTTTGTTTGGAAACTTTTGCTAAACATATTGTCAATAAATATATTGTTAACAGGGTATTATAAATACCATATCTTTTTCTACTTGCTGTATATATAGCACAAGTAACATGTTACATTTGAACTCAACTGAGGATAATTATGTGGAATTGGCAGGTTGGGTTACGATTCTTAAAATATATCTGCTTTGTTTCTCGGGTTTTGGGTAACATCTTATATTTTGCGATGACAATCAATAAAAGCCAGGGCCAGTCGCTATCTAAGGTTGGTTTGTACTTGAGACAACCAGTTTTCACACATAGTCAATTGTACGTAGCATTATGGAGGGTTACAAGACGAGATGGAATCAAGCTACTAATACTTGACAACGAAGGCAGACCTACAAATAAAACAATGAATATTGTATATAAAGAGATCTTCGATGACTTGTGAAATTTTTATGTTTATCATGTATTTTCGTTATTTCACGTACTTTTTATGATTTATCTTAATATTCGAACGTACCTACAATAAAGTATTTACGTATTAAAGTATAATTTTTTTGTTGTTTAGCCACCCGTGTATTACACGGGTACTTAGACTAGTAGATTAATATATGTGTAGAAAGGTGTGGTTGTACAAATATATTCCTAGTCATATTAATCGAAATTTAATAAAAGCTCAATAGAGTTAGGTGGGATTTATTGGGAGTTTCTACGATATTAATTGTAATAGTTTTTGTTTTCATTTGTCTCGATTTAAAATTATGTTATTAAGATATGCCTTGTGATGTTAAAGTTGTTTTTTTTATTTTTTTTGGTTACTCATTTGAGATCTCCATTTCGAAATTTCATGTATTTATATATGTAGAATAACATATATCTATATATGCGATGTCTTAATTTATCTGCAAAAAATTTCATGTATTTATATATGTAGAAGAACAAATATCTATATATGCGATGTCTTAATTTATCTGCATATAACAATTGGAGTATGATTTTTCTTGTGAATAACTGTGACAACCCGAACTTTCAAGGTTTGTGCGGTTTAATCTCGTGATCCTAACTTCTCATTATTCCCATTCGATGTTCCCCGTCTAGATGAAACTTGTTGTATGATATGTGCTATTATAATCTGGTTAAACCTAAACGCACATTATAACCCCGTTAAACCTTATGCTTTATTTGGGCAGCGACATATGTATTAGACCACCCGCACACACACACACACTCTAAACATACACATTAATTCCCAACCCACATCAGCCCACACATACTGCCAGGCCCGTAGCACTTTGCCCAACCTTTGTGGGTTTCGCATATAGGTAGAACTTGGAATACGTATGTGTGGTTTGGAAATTATTATAACCCTAGTGCTCTCTCATGAAATCGACGGCAATACACCATCGACAAAGCCTTACCTCCTGCGAAATCTTTCATCCTTCTCGCTCTAATAACGGGTATGTATGTTTATAAATTTAGTTGCGTTAGATTAGGTGGTCCATGTTGTGTTGCATGAGTATGTAGAAGATTAAAACATGAATATGTTCTTAGTAGTTAACATGAACAATTAGTGAGGGCTCGGTGATTATGTGCCATGATTACGAACAGTACATAAATCAAGATAGGTAAACCACGGGTTTGGTTATATTGTGATAGGCCTGTAACAATAGAAATTTGATGTGATTCTATTTGGATAATTGATGTACTGGTTGTGATATTATGGATATTCTAACAATAATGTTCATTGATAGTCAAGGGTATTATGGGTATTAAATGAAGGCATGATGATTTGCATGATGAAGATTGAAATCTGTGTACAATGAAGAATTCGATTGCCACAATGTCAGAGGTTTAGGGAATTTTATATTCATGATGGTCACCAATTTAATTAGACAATTATTGTGATGAGGGCTCAAAGGCACTAGTGGGCGGTTGAATCGATTCCCGTGATTAATTATATGGAATTTATGTTACTAAATAACTGAAGTCTTTGATTAAAAGGAAGTTATAATAACTAATGGTTCAGTAGGTAGTAATTGAAGAAGTAGCTTCATGAACATTCAGATTCGTCATGCTAATCATTTGGGCTGTGCATGTTAATTGGGCTTATATGCTAATCGTTTGGGCCGCACATGTTCTGGGTAGCATTGGGCCGCACACTTTCTGAATTGGTACTGGGCCGCACAGCTGATCGTGTCTTTGGGTTGGGCCTGAAGCCAACTGGGCCGCGTACTACGATGAGTATCGTACTAGGCTGTCACGTTATTGTTAGGCTAGCATGTTTGTGATATAAATTTCTTGCGACCCAAGTAGTTATTGCGTATTATGTGATGATGTTATAATTTACAATATGTGGACCATGAACCAGTAACATGAATTGCACGAGGCAGACCCAATTGTACCTTTGGACGTTGGGCCGTGGTATTTGGGCCGGACAAGTGACGGGTCGTACACTTCAACCCAAATGCCCCCAATTACGCACTTAAATTACGTGGCACACTACTTGTTGGACACTCGTGTACTTATATGAATTGTGAGTAATAAGATGTGATCATGTAAACGAACTGGTAGGAAGCCTAGACAGCTATCACGTAATAATTGTATGTTTTGGAATGTTGAATTTTGTGATCACTGTTACAACTCGTACATATGTGTATCTCACTCGTATGTTATGTGTTACAAATTCGCATTACGTGTTATGGAACTGACCGTCATCGGTAACCATATTAGGGTTTGGTTGACCAACTTGGAACGGGTAAAGTAACTTAACAATCCGAGCAAACCAAGGTGAGTTCACACTTTCTATAAGGCATGGGATTCTCGGTGGTTTGGGAATGGGTTAAGAAGCTAAAACAAAACCTAAATATTCACCTCTAACAGAATATGTACCATCGTCCTCGGTTGGGAAGGACGACTACGCTTAACCTACGTATTCTCGGTTGGGTAGAGTACGTACCTTCGTTCTCGGTTGGGAAGGACGACTTACGTATCTTCGTTCTCGGTTGGGAAGGACGG
This sequence comes from Helianthus tuberosus, assembly GCA_030545235.1. NCBI lineage: Eukaryota > Viridiplantae > Streptophyta > Magnoliopsida > Asterales > Asteraceae > Helianthus > Helianthus tuberosus. Next base: position 42,623,166 of record CM060357.1, on the reverse strand, counting down.
CTACATTTAACCTGCGTATTCTCGGTTGGGTACAGTACGTACCTCCGTCCTCGGTTGGGAAGGACGACGACCTTTAAGTGGTATACAACATGGGGTACCCCCCACTGCTTATGGTTTGGCAAACAAGGAACTGATTAACTACTGATTTTCAAATGGACTTATGGTTTTTGGAACAACTTTAAAATGGACAACCAACTGTGAACTCGCTCAACTTTGTTATTGATTCGTTGTTACATGCCTTGCAGGCCTTTAGGTGCTTATCATTGGAACTTGCTGTCTGGGAGGCTGGAGTGGTCATGGCTCGAGATACATGGAGTCGCAACACAAGACTAATGGTTTTTTTTTACATGTGGTTTATAAACTCTTAACGAATAAATTATGCTTCCGCTGTATACTGTGAATTATTTGTAACGTGTAACACTTAATGTTAATAAATGAAAGTTTTATTTAAATATACCTATGAGTTCAATGTGATTGGTGGCTAGATCCTGGTACGTCACTCGCCTCGCGGGGGTTTCCGCTTGTGGTATTTTGGTGGTGTGACAGATTGGTATCAGAGCCATTGGTTATAGTGAACTTGGTTTTAAAAAGAGGAAAAACATTTTTATAAAACCAGACTATAACCGAACAGTTCTGAAAACATGAATACGACCATGACACTCAGCCTCAGATTGCAAGGTTCGTCTTTCTTACTTGTTGCATACATTACGTGACTAGTACACATTTGTTATGACGAAACATACGAACACACACTCGTCACTATAGCATGATGGCATGGATTGCTTGCTTACCTTATGATGCGTTGATAGTGTGCCATAGTCCTTGGATTTTTGTGATCCTATTTCTTTGACGACCTCCGTTTGACATCTGAGTTAAGGAACCATTTGACATGCATTAGGAGGAACTGAGATGAGCATGCAAATTGAATTATTATTATGGGTGCACACATAATAATAATGTGGGGTGCATGTGAGTCCCAGTGAGCCTTAAAAAGTGGAAAAAGGGTTCCGTTCTGTTATTTGATCCATGTGAAACATAACAACCCTATAGGGGTCATGGCAGTGATTGTCCCCTACTCGAACGTGAACTTTCCATTCCTCTCTGGATCCTTTCGAATCTCGATGCTATCGAGTATTACCTGAACATCCATCTGAACGCCTAGCGAACTGTGTAGAATGTTAGGTGCTTGTACGAACGTCCCTGAGTTGGATGTGTCAGCGTCCAATGATTGGTCTATACTCTCCTCACTTATCTTTGTTTGCTGGAACTTAGCACGTTGACGCCTTAGATCCCGAAGTGCGATCACCCTTGCAACACTCTCGCAGCATACCGTGTATTACTCAATCAACTTGCAAGAACGATGGACAAGAGGATGAGCGTAGTATCTCACCGACCTCAGTATTAGAACGGCCTTGGTTACCGGAAACGAACACCAGCAAATTGACTTCAATCGAATTCTTAACGCTAGTCAGTGACTCATGGGAGTCAACTCTTATGAATCAATCGGGACATAAGAGGTTACAACTGATTATAGTGTGGGATGTGTGACTATCAGCACAGTGAGTAGCGCATTAGGACGTAGCACAGGATGTGAAAAGATGGACTTAGTTGGTAATAGATCGTAGGGCTTCGTTTCAAGCAACGACATTAGAGGCAATAGTCGCAGCAACATCAAGGTACTCGTAATTGTAGCATACAACATGGAACGAATGTGACGTTGACATGGAATTGACTCTTGCTAAGTCAAGACGTCAATAACCAAGAGAATAATGACAGTATTAGGAATCCTCGCAACAAGTACAACCACACGGGAAATGATGCTCATGGAGGGACATTTAGGAAAGGCGTAGGCGACGCCAGGCATAATAGCAACATGGTAGCCTGGATGGGTAGCTATTCGTTTCGACTCTATTCTGTTTGACCCTGATGTTTCTTGAAAGCGAACCAGTGGTGGAATTGGCTGATGGCAAGTCAAATGAAATCACATATGTTCGTTGGGAAGCAAACTCGACCTTGTGGGACAAGTGTTCAACATCGACTTTCCTTCTACTATCCTTGACGGTTACAATGCAGTAGTTAGTATGGATTGGTTATCCGAAAATGCGCACAGATATACCCTGTGAGGAGAAAAATTTCGTGCGGAGAATTGTTATCTGTCTAAAGCATTAGAGTGGTGCAAAGGTTAGCGCCATTTCAGCTATGAAGGCCAGAAGTGTCTACGGAGGAATTACTCCGCTATGCTAGCAACCGTTACTGATGTTAGGGCTAAGGAAAAGAGGATCGAGGATCCACCAAATGTTCGTGATTCCACTCAGCATGCTACTTGAGGGACTTCCAGGTTTACTTCCACAACGGATGGGGTAGAATCTCAGTTTGATCTCACGCTAGAGGCAGCCCTGATTACTCGTACTCCTTACCATCTTGCGCCAGGAGGGTTGCAAGAACTGTCTAATCAACTAAAGGAACTGTTGGATAAGAGTTTTGTCAGACCTAGTTTTTTGCTTTGGGAAGGCCCAGTTATATCCGCGAAGACAAGCCTTTTAGTATGTGTACTGATTATCGAAAACTCAACAAGGTGACATTCAAGAACCGTTTGCCTCGACCGTTGCGAAGGTCAAGCTCCCATTCAAGGATTGACTATCGAGCGAACTATCATTTGATGGAAGTCCAAGGGGAGGGGGGATGTTCCTAAACCGGCATATCAAACGCTATGCGGCCATTACAAATTCATATTCCCTGACCTTTGGGTTGATCAACACACCAGCAGCTTTATGGATCACATGAATCGACCGTGTTTAATGATGACGTTCTGAATCATTTTCGGGAGAAAGGAACATCATGGACGGCATTTGGATCTTATTTTAGAGTTCTTGAGGGAGAAGCCAACCCGCGTGAAGTTTTGTTATATGTGACTTCTGGATTTGAGAGGTACATTCTTGGTCATGTAATCAACGAAGTGGAATACACGTGGATCTCGCCAAGATCCATTTTGTTAGAAACTGTTTGGCACCAAAGATTCTTTTAGAGATACAGCAATTTCTTGGTTTCGCGAGATGCCATCGCAAATTCATCATGGAATTTTCGAAGATTACTCAGCTCTAACCTCTATAGCACAGCAGGGTGCTGTGAATTCATGGGAGACAAAACAGGAGAACGTCTTTTCAGCTTCTGAAATTCAACTCTACAATGCACTGAGATCTAGTGGTATACCATGACGGTTCGAATCAGAGTCCTAGTTACACGCCAATGCAACACGAGAAAGTGATGGCTTACGTGGTGGATTAACAAGAAGAATTGCACGACTCACAACCTGGAGGTGGAAGCAATGGTTTTGGATTTAAGTTGGAGGCATTTCTTGGACGGTACCAAATGTACTACTTAGACCGATCACAAGGGCCTCCCGTGTACCCTTGTTTCGAGAGAGCTAAACATGTGAAGGCATCGCTGGATGGAACTTTCGAATGATTGCGACTATGAAAACTGAACGTGCACGAGCTTTGCAGCTTACTATCGACTCTAACATACCTAATCAGACTCGCTCTGTTCCAACTGAAGAACTGAAGGAAGAGATTTCTCAAAGATTAAACCATGCGGGGCATGGGGAAGCAACCTTTGGCAGGTCGGACGATATTCGCTATTTCATGGGACGAATGTGGGCCTCACTATACGGCAACCGCAGGGAACTTGTGTTGAGCAAAGTACACCGGCCTCGATAATCTAGTCGTCTGGGTTTTGATGAGAGATATTAGGATCTATAAATCTTGTATTGGTGATCGGGCATGAAGGCCCACCTAGCAATGTATGTGAATGATGGTTGACTTGTGGGAAAGTCAAGGTGAAGCATCAGCAACCAACAGCACCTATATGGAAATAAGAACAGGCTACCATGGATTTTGTCGCTAGGCTACTTGCAACTAAGAACGGAACTATATCACCTGGGTCATCGCTGATTGTCTCACGTTACCAGCACACTTCCTTACAATCAAGGAAATTGACGAGTCTTCACAGCTGTGAATGTTCCTCTGAGAAAGGCAGCTTTTAGGCACGAGTTGCCAACTCCTGTTACATTGATTTTGAGCTATACCTGATTTATGAACGGCAATACACAACACCCTTGGCTCACCTCTAGACATGAGCACTACTTATCAATGAAGGACAACCGAACAGAGTAACGAACCATCCTAGCACACGAAGACATGTTGCGAGCATGTGCGTGATTGACGTTAGTAAACATTTGGAAGGACACTTACCTTTGGGTGAGTTCTACTATAGTCGTTACCGTATTGGTATGCATGCGGCTCTGTTTGAGGCATTGCATGGATGATAATGCCAAACTCCTTGTGGACTGAGGTGGATAACAATCTAATCACAGGTCCAGGACTTGTACTCGAAACCCTTGGGAAGACTGCTTCGATCGGAAATCGTTTGACGGCAACGCGTGACTGTCAGAAAAGTTGATAAGCTTAGGAAACACTGGGAGTTCGCTGTAGGCGGCCGTTTCATGTTGAAAGTCTCACCCTGGGAGGGTGTGGTACGCTTGGGAAGCGTGGCAAGCTTAATTCGCGCTATGTTGGGCCATTCAAAATTCTGGAACATACTGGCGAAGTGGTGTACAAACTCGAGTTACCTGACTACTTAGGTAACGTACGCAATGCCATTTATGTCTCGAATCTAAGGCAGTGTTTGTCCGATGACACGCTTGTGATACTCTTATTAGAGCCTGAGGTTAATGACAAGTTGCAGTTGTTGAGGAATCTACTGAAATCATGGACCAGGACGTCAAGGTTCATAAGAATAGTCGAATTCCAATCGTGAGAGTTCGTTGGAACTCAAGATGTAGACCGAACTTCACGTGGGAGCGCGAGGATCAGATGAAGCTCAAATATCCTCAACTCTTCCCTGCGGAGCAAGCAAATTCTGGGATCACTGGTGAATTTCGGGACGGAATTCCGTTTCAATTTGGGGATGATGTGGCACCTGAGGAAAATCTGCAGTAATCTTGAGTTATCACTTCACTTTCTTGAGCTTGCTTAGCAAATTTCAGGACGAAATTTCTTTCAAGTTGGGGATGATATGACAACCCGAACTTTCAAGGTTTGTGCCGTTTAATCTCGTGATCCTAATTTCTCATTATTCCCATTCGATGTTCCCCGTCTAGATGAAACTTGTTGTATGATATGTGCTATTATAATCTGGTTAAACCTAAACGCACATTACAACCCCGTTAAACCTTATGCTTTATTTGGGCCGCGACATATGTATTAGACCACCCGCACACACACACTCTAAACATACACATTAATTCCCAACCCACATTGGCCCACACATACTGCCAGGCCTAAAGCACTTGGCCCAACCTTTGTGGGTTTCGCATATAGGTAGAACTTGGAATACGTATGTGTGGTTTGGAAATTATTATAACCCTAGTGCTCTCTCATGAAATCGACGGCAATACACCATCGACAAAGCCTTACCTCCTGCGAAATCTTTCATCCTTCTCGCTCTAATAATTGGTATGTATATTTATAAATTTAGTTGTGTTAGATTATGTGCGTCCATGTTGTGTTGCATGAGTATGTAGAAGATTAAAACATGAATAGTTCTTAGTAGTTAACATGAACAATTAGTGAGGGCTCGGTGATTATGTGCCATGATTACGAACAGTACATAGATCAAGATAGGTAAACCACGGGTTTGGTTATATTGTGATAGGCCTCTAAAAATAGAAATTTGATGTGATTCTATTTGGATAATTGATGTACTGGTTGTGATATTATGGATATTCTAACAATAATGTTCATTGATAGTCAAGGGTATTATGGGTATTAAATAAAGGCATGATGATTTGCATGATGAAGATTGAAATATGTGTACAATGAAGAATTCGATTGCCACAATGTCAGAGGTTTAGGGAATTTTATATTCATGATGGTCACCAATTTAATAAGACAATTATTGTGATGAGGGCCCAAAGGCACTAGTGGGCGGTTGATTCGATTCCCGTGATTAATTATATGGAATTTATGTTACTAGATAACTGAAGTCTTTGATTAAAAGGAAGTTATAATAACTAATGGTTCAGTAGGTAGTAATTGAAGAAGTAGCTTCATGAACATTCAGATTCATCATGCTAATCATTTGGGCTGTGCATGTTAATTGGGCTTATATGCTAATCGTTTGGGCCGCACATGTTCTGGTTAGCATTGGGCCGCACACTTTCTAAATTGGTACTGGGCCGCACAGCTGATCGTGTCTTTGGGTTGGGCCTGAAGCCAACTGGGCCGCGTACTACGATGAGTACCGTACTAGGCTGTCACGTTATTGTTAGGCTAGTATGTTTGTGATATAAATTTCTTGCGACCCAAGTAGTTATTGCGTATTATGTGATGATGTTATAATTTACAATATGTGGACGATGAACCAGTAACATGAATTGCACGAGCCAGGCCCAATTGTACCTTTGGACGTTGGGCCGTGGTATTTGGGCCAGACAAGTGACAGGTCGTACACTTCAACCCAAATGCCCCCAATTACGCACTTAAATTACGTGGCACACTACTTGTTGGACACTCGTGTACTTATATGAATTGTGAGTAATAAGATGTGATCATGTAAACGAACCGGTAGGAAGCCTAGACAGCTATCATGTAATAATTGTATGTTTTGGATTGTTGAATTTTGTGATCACTATTACAACTCGTACATATGTGTATGTCACTCGTGTGTTATGTGTTACAAATTCGCATTACGTGTTATGGAACTGACCGTCATCGGTAACCATATTAGGGTTTGGTTGACCAACTTGGAACGGGTAAAGTAACTTAACAATCTGAGCAAACCAAGGTGAGTTCACACTTTCTATATGGCATGGGATTCCCGGTGGTTTGGGAATGGGTTAAGAAGCTAAAATGAAACCTACATATGCACCTCTAACAGAATATGTACCATCGTCCTCGGTTGGGAAGGACAACTACGCTTAACCTACATATTCTCGGCTGGGTAGAGTACGTACCTTCGTTCTCGGTTGGGAAGGACGACTTACGTATCTTCGTTCTCGGTTGGATAGAGTACGTACCTCCGTCTTCGGTTGGGAAGGACGACAACCTATAAGTGGTTTACAACATGGGGTAGCCCCCACTGCTTATGGTTTGGGAAACAAGGAACTGATTAACTACTGATTTTCAGATGGACTTATGGTTTTTGGAACAACTTTAAAATGGACAACCAACTGTGAACTCGCTCAACTTTGTTGTTGATTCGTTGTTACATGCCTTGTAGGCCTTTAGGTGCTTATCATTGGAACTTGCTGTCTGGGAGGCTGTAGTGGTCATGGGTCGAGATACATGGAGTCGCAACACAAGACTAATGTTTTTTTTACATGTGGTTTATAAACTCTTAACGAATAAATTATGCTTCCGCTGTATACTGTGAATTATTTGTAACGCGTAACACTTAATGTTAATAAATGAAAGTTTTATTTAAATATACCTATCAGTTCAATGTGATTGGTGGCTAGATCCTGGTACATCACACGCCTCGCGGGGGTTTCCGCTTGTGGTATTTTGGTGGTGTGACAATAACAATTGAAACTTTTAATTATATTGAATTCATGAAGATTTGGCTATCTGGTCAAACTGGTACATCCACCATTAAAAAAAATATTACACTTGAGACGAACACACATAACCCTAATTTCAAATGTTGACATTGCAACAGTTTGTTTGACCATGTCCTTTGAGTTTACAAAAATGGAACAATTGAACTCGGCCAGGACCTCAACTAAATTGGTTCATTGTGGAGATAATTAGTGTAAGATTTGAGTTGCCATCACTTATTTTTTAGTCATATTTTGTTATGGATCATTGTTAATTGTTATATCAGGTGGAGCAACAGGTGGAGCAACGATCCAAAGCCGAGCCAATGATGGACCAATACCATATGGGTTTAACAAGCAACCACCTCTTGATATAAGTAGTTGGAAGCAGGTTCGTGTGAGCTACATTAATTCATAGGACATCCACCACCTGGTCCAGCTAAAGTTGAGGTTTCAGATGATAATAGTGATGGTATATATATATATATATATATATTGGGTTAGGTTAACGTACAATGGCCCTTATCGTACAATATATACGCGATCATCTCAGCCGTCCGATCCGGTGCGAATTCACTTTTGAACATACGATTTGTGTTGAAAAACCAACATGCGAAATTGCTTTATATACCAACATGCGACTTCATCATATTTACCAACATGCGTAATTGCTATAAAAAACCAACATGCGATTTCATCAAAAATACCAACATGTGATTTCGAACATGCTTTTTCGTAACGTGCGATTTCACAATATCGTACGTATTGTACGTTAAGAGATATTGTATTTTACACTTTCACTATGTGTGTATGTGTGTGTATATATATGTATTATCACATATAGCCTTTGGTGATGTACATTTGTTTTGTATAATAAAATAAAATAGAAATTGATTCACATTTTATGTTTGTTTTAATATTTTGGTAAGTGTTTAGCCTATTATGTGTACTTATCTTATGTTAGGAAAACAATCCAAAGGACTCTAGTTATTGTTGTAGAGTCAGGTAGACACACACTTGATATTGTTTCCTAATTACTAATTACACACATTAAGGTCACCAATAGCAAGAAAATCAAATGAGGTTTCATAATACTCTAAGAGGCTCTTTGTAGAATTTAATTTGTAACACTTCATGCTCTCTTTTCTTAATATTGCTATCTTCCCTAAATCCTTAAAAACATGATAGTTCAATAAGAATTCTGTAAGAGGCTTTTTTTTTCTAGTATTGAATCAATGGATGTTTATTTCTCCCTTTAACCCCTTATGTTTTCCTATAAACTTTTATGGTAGGATTATCAGATTATTAACGCTCCAAATAGTTTGTTTTCTCATCTGTAGTTGTGTCCCTTTTTCATTTCCTTCCAATATAAGCCCACAACAGTGGTGGGTTAGGTCAATTAAAGGGCAGATTGGTGATGGAAGAGTTCGATGACCATAGTTTTTAAGTGTTAGTAAGGCGGTGGTAGTTAATGGTGAAACCTAGGGGTGTCAATCGTGTCGGGTTGATGGGTTGGTGGGTTGAAATGTTCAACCCAAACCCGACCCATATTATTCGGGTCAATGATGTTAACCCTAACCCGACCCATATAAATTCGGGTCAACCCGAACCGATCCGTTTAACCCATATTTCTAAATGAGTTCTATAAGTTGACAATTTATAAATGCGTTGTTTGGTTTTAAGCAGCTTATCGACAATATGTTTAATGATGAGTAGGAGTGTAACAAATAAATAATATAATGTGTCAAAATAAACATGATTATAACTAACCATGTAAAATAGAAACCGAAAAAACAAAAACAAAAATATAAAAGATTTTTTCTAACGGGTCAACCATTTTTATCTTGGGCCTGTTAACATAAAACGAATTCTATTTGGGCTTATTAATTAATAAATTGGGTTAATGGATTAATATTAAATTGGTCCTGGATTAGATAGTATTGGTTTAAAGAAAAAAAAATATAAATCAATAAAGATATGGGATTTTGGTCCACACATACAAGAAAGTACGCTTACACCTCAACACAAATCAAATTCGTTCTTGAATACTTAATATTAACCGATTGAATCGTTGATTAGTATGATCAAAAGGTTTAATCTGAAAGTGATAACATGATTCTAAGTACATCCAAGTTTTGATTTCAATTTCTTTGTGGTTGTGCAAACAGAGAAGAATCACGGTTCGAACAAATCAAGTAAGTTTTTTCCAACATCATCAAGCATTAGAAATCAATATGTTTCACAAAGATGATGTCACTTCTATTAGTCTTTATTAGGACGATGCAATGGTTTCATGTCCAAGTTAACAAACAAACTAACAAACAAGATTAACACAAACAGGTCGATGATGATGACCATTCAGATCTTCCAAGTTTGTTCGACACAATACATATATACATATACCAAGCGGCGTGATGTTTGGATCTCCAAACGCTTCATCAATAGACACAACGTTTAACCTATGACTCGATACTTCATAATGCATGGGCTTTAGCAGATCTGGCCTATGTTAATTACAACTCATAATAACAACAACAACAACAACAGCAGCAGCAACAGCAACAACAACAATAATAATAATAATAATCAGTAAATCCTACCAATAGCAAAGCTAAAGTAGGGTCTGAGGAGGGTAAGATGTAGACAACCTTACCTCTACTCCGGAGGAATAGAGGGGCTGCTTCCAATGAGACTCCCGGCTCGATAGTAGTTTTGCATCAAGCCTTGGACATAAGACACATAAAACTCAACAATGATGATGATGATGAACTATTAATGTTAGAAGTAGAACTTAGATTGAACGATTAGCATCCATGTCACACCCCCAAAATCCACACGCGGGGTATCACCGCTTGGAGGCGTGACATTTCCAGGATCGAGCCACCAATCATATTGAACAACACAATTAAGTAAATAAAACCAACCCCAATACAATTGGTGACCATAAGACGGTAACCAACTTTAAGTTAACCAAGTTCAGATTTAAACAGCGAAAGCATAAAACGTGAAACCAAAACATAAGTTCCATAGTTAATAAGTTTAAAGTTCAAAACGTAAGTTTAATAGATTCATATGGATTAAATATTAAGCACGGGACACAACAATCCATATCCCACAACAACCTTCTCCTCGTGCAAGCTCCATAGGCATCTAGCGACCTGTAAGGCATGTAACAACGAGTCAACAACAAAGTTGAGTGAGTTCACAGTAAGTGTTCGTTATAAAGTAGTTTTTCAAGAACTATGAGTTTGTTTGCAACTGCAGGTTAAATCAACTTTCCTTATTTTCCCAAACCATAAACGGTGGGGGCTACCCCATGTTGTAAACCACTAGACTAGGTGTATATATATGTGTCCTTCCCAATCCAAGGACAGAGGTACATATTAAATATGTAGGTTTAGCGCTGGTGTCCTTCCCAATCCGAGGACAGTGTACGTAGTGAGTACGTAGGTTTAGCGCTGGTGCCCTTCCCAATCCGAGGACAGTGGTACGTAGGTTTAGCGCTGGCGTCCTTCCCAATCCGAGGACGGAGGTAAGTAGTCTAGTAGTGGTGAAAGTACAAGTTCCGTCTCAGCTATTTAATCCCATTCCCAACCACTGGGAACCCCATGCCTTAGTAAGGGTGTGAACTCACCTTGGTTTGCTCGGTTAGATTAATTACTGAAATAATCAGGAATCAAGCACGTCCTAATAAAGTACAGATAACAATCAATTTCTCATGCATGCATAACACGTACCCTACGTACGGTTTATCTACTCATTACTTCTATCATATACCACACAATTCAAATGTCAAGTTATATTGTTAAGTTACATTATTTTACCCTAAAATAATATAACTATCTCACAAATTAAACACGTATCCACACAAGTGTTCTAATATATATTCTAAATATATATATTTATCCATTTCACTTGTAAAAGTCAACCTTCGATACTTTGTATTTTCTGACAAAACCTTTGGCGAAGTTTATTTTGAAAACAAAGCTAATAATATACTTGTAACACTTGTGTTAGAAAATATTTTCTAAGTGTTGGAATTTTAGAAAATTTCGCCAGAGTTTCCTTTGTAAATGGAGGTATCCATGCTTATTAGCATATCATTTTCTTTTCGGAAATCATTCAATCAATCAACAACAAGTTACCAAACAACATTACACTAGTCAAGTGCAAAAACAATGCACTTTTACATAACAACATGAACTTGGTTTTTCATAAAAACGCACAGTAAATTAGTGGGGTGTTTAGTGGGTTTAGTTACCCTCCAAAGTGTGTTTACTTTTAGTAAAATCTTACTCTCGGGGTTTTTAGATGTTCACAACTAGTGAACTTATTTTACAAAAATATCTATTTACAATATTTTCATGTTTCACTAGCATCCATATACTTAGTTTATTTCAAAGATGGTGTAAGTATATGTAAGAATCATACTTTTTCAAAAACCATCCTTTAAACTTGGTTTTCTAAAAGAACTCATACACAAGTCTTGAGTTTACAAGTTTACTAGTCCACCAGGTTTATTATTTTCTAAGAAAATTTCTTTTATTATCAAGTTCATGTTCTAACAAGAAGATGATTATTTTGTACACATAATCATCCCTAACTTGTTAAGTCATGTTTTTAATCATAACTTAACAAGCTTCATATGATGATTGAACATCATATTGCTAGTAATCACCAAATAAACATCAAGAAATCAACAACATGACAAAACAACTTCATACTTAACATTACTTCTTTATTTTAACAATATTTCATCATTAAGTTAGCTTTGTGTTCAAGACTTTTGCACATGATCTTTTAGTGTTCTTGAGATATCATCTTAATATAACTATTAACCACCATAAACATGAAGTAAATGAGGATCAAAGAAGCTTACTACTAGCTTTTAAGCTAGGGAAGAAGCACTAGAGAAAATGAGTGGATAAAAGCTCGTGAAGAAGGTCCTTGATGATCCGTGAGTTCCACACTTCGTTATTCACCTTGATACACCTTTGTATATGAATGGAATGGATGGAGCTTTAAAGAAAATAATGGTGGTATAAGTAGGGGAGTTCGGCCGAAGCTTGTATGAGGGAGAAGGGAGTGAGTTTGTTGGTGATTAAGTGAAGAGGATGAGCATTCTTATAACTCTCATGGTCTTTTACCCAAAGGTCCTTGTGTTTCCTAGAGTACTAACAAGATCATCCAATTTCCAAGGATAAGATTATGGATGAGATTATGGGAAATTTACTAGAGATTGGAGGAATCTTGAGGTGGGTCCCCTTACTTGGGCCGTAATATATCAAGGGGGGAGGTTAAGTGTAAATTTAATTGGTAACTTGTTAATTAGTTGAAGGTTAAGTATAATGTCTAGTGTTTAGTGTGTTTTATTCTTTGTGTAATAAATTTAAGTGTTTGGGGACCATAACTAGCTCAGAAAAAGTGAAACAATGTTTCTTGCAATATTTTAGTGTTCATGGTAATGTCCGGTTAGATACCGTTCCATTAAAGTGCTAAGTTATTCCATATAGTGTCCTATATATATCTTTTTGCAACACTTTTAATTCCCAACACTTGGGAAAGCATACAAGATTATTTAGTCAAGTTTTCTACACAAGACTAGTATGTTAACAAGCACATGTAAGTATAACACAGTGGTCAAAAAGCAGTTAAGTAATTCAGCACAGACATCAAGCACTTTAATTGTCATTAATAAATCATACGGATACATGTAATTATGAGGGTTGTCACATTCTCCCCCTGTTAAGAGAATTTTGTCCCGAAATTTAGCACGTGTTTACTGAGGAAGCTAGTTAAGTTGCGTGGTTTTCCTGGTTTTCTTGGGGTGTCACATCATCCCCCCGTTGATTTGGAATTTCGTCCCGAAATTCTTCAGTAGCTTCAGTCTCAGTAGTGGTTGCACTTTTCTTAAACAGCTGGGGATACTTGAGTTTCATTTGGTCTTCTCGTTCCCAGGTATACTCTGGGCCACGGCGGGAGTTCCAACGAACTCGAACAAGAGGTATCCGGGTACGCTTGAGAATTTTAACATCTCGATCAGTGATCTCTACTGGTTCCTGGACGAATCGCAGCTGGTCGTCGATAGTGAGCTCCTTGAGAGGAACTATGAGGGTCTCATCTGACAGACACTTTTTCAGATTCGACACGTGGAATACGTTGTGAACTCTGCTGAGTTCTTCTGGTAGATTCAACTTGTAGGCCACCTTGCAAATTTTCTCAATGATTTCGAAGGGTCCGACATAGCGCGGATTGAGTTTGCCTCGTTTGCCAAAACGAACTGCACCTTTCCATGGTGAGACTTTAAGTAGCACTCGATCCCCAACCTAGAACTCGAGTGGCTTTCTTCGCTTATCAGCATAGCTTTTCTGACGGTCACGAGCTGCCGCCATTCGTTGTCGTATCTGAGAAATCCTTTCGGTTACGTCTACTACAAGTTCTGGGCCAATGATTTGACTGTCACCAACCTCTGCCCAACAAAGAGGTGATCGGCATTTATGTCCGTATAATGCCTCAAACGGAGCGGCCTGGATACTGGAGTGGTAGCTGTTGTTATACGAAAACTCCACTAACGGGAGATGTTTTTCCCAGCCATTACCGAAGTCGATTACACATGCCCTAAGCATGTCTTCAAGGGTTTGGATGGTGCATTCAGATTGTCCATCCGTTTGTGGATGATAAGCGATGCTCATATCTAAACGTGAGCCAAAGGACTTGTGCATAGCTTGCCACAGTTCAGAAGTAAAATGTGAGTCACGATCAGAAATGATGGAGGTTGGCACTCCGTGCCTCGATACTACTTCCTTTAGGTAGATGTCTGCTAGGGTAGAAAACTTATCCGTTTCTTTGATAGGAAGAAAATGTGCAGACTTGGTCAGTCGATCCACGATCACCCAAATGGTAACATTTCCGCGTTGAGATCTAGGCAGGCCAGTAACTAAATCCATGGAAATTTGCTCCCACTTCCATTTCGCGATCTCTGGTTGTTGAAGTAGGCCTGATGGTTTCTGATATTCGGTCTTGACTCTCGCACAAGTCAAGCATTTGCTAACGTAGGTTGCTATGTGGGCTTTCATACCCGGCCACCAATACGTAGTCTTGAGATCGTGGTACATCTTATCCGAACCAGGATGTACCGAATAACGAGACTTGTGCGCTTCATCCATCACAAGGTCGCGTAGATTACTATAAAGTGGAACCCAGATGCGCCTTGTTACATAGTAGGCACCGTCTTCCTTTCATTCTAGCCGCCGCCTCGATCCTCGTAAGGACTCAGCCCTGATGTTCTCTGCTTTCAACGCTTCAACCTGGGCATCTCGTATCTAAGCGGGAAGGCTAGAGTGAATGGTAAGCTGTAACGCACGTACACGCTTAGGTATAATATCCTTTCGACTGAGGGCGTCGGCCACAACATTGGCTTTGCCCGGATGGTACTTGATCGCACATTCGTAATCATTTAAGAGCTCGACCCATCGACGTTGTCGCATGTTTAACTCCTTTTGCTTGAAGATATGCTCGAAACTCCTGTGATCGGTGTAAATGGTGCACTTGGTACCGTATAGGTAATGTCTCCATATCTTAAGTGCGAAAACAACTGCTCCCAATTCCAAGTCGTGCGTAATGTAGTTCCTTTCGTGAACCTTTAGTTGGCGTGATGCGTAAGCAATGACCTTTTCATGTCGCATCAACACGCAACCAAGTCCTTGGATGGTAGCGTCACAATAAACCACAAAATCATCTGTGCCTTCAGGCAATGAAAGGATAGGCGCGCTACAAAGTCTATCTTTTAAGTGCTGAAATGCGGACTCCTGTGCATCACCCCAACGATAGTTGACACCCTTCTGAGTCAGTGAGGTGAGAAGTTGCGCAATCTTTGAGAAATCCTTGATGAACCTTCTGTAATATCCTGCCAAACCCAAGAATTGGCGGATTTCTGTTGGTGTACGGGGTGCAGGCCAGTTCTTGATCGGGTCTACCCTGGATGGATCCACATGAATCCCATCCTTGTTTACTACGTGGCCTAGAATGTGGACTTCGCGAAGCCAGAAGTCACATTTCGAAAATTTAGCATACAGTTGCTCTGCTCGAAGAAGTTCCAGCATAAGTCATAGATGCTGCTCGTGTTCCTCCTGACTCTTAGAATAGATCAGGATGTCATCGATGAAAACAATAACGAACTTATCCAGGTAAGGTTTGCATACTCGGTTCATGAGATCCATGAAGACCGCAGGTGCGTTTGTTAATCCGAAAGGCATAACCAGAAACTCGTAATGCCCAAAACGAGTCCTGAATGCTGTTTTAGAGATATCCTTGTCTCGGACTCTCAGTTGATGGTAACCTGACCTCAGGTCATTCTTGGAGTAGAAACTCGACCCTTTGCAACTGGTCGAATAAGTCATCAATGAGTGGAAGAGGATAACGATTCTTCACGGTCACCTTGTTGAGTTCGCGATAGTCAATATACATTCTGAAGGTACCGTCTTTCTTCTTTACAAATAACACTGGAGCTTCCCAAGGCGAAGAACTAGGGCGAATAAAACCCTTATCCAAGAGCTCTTGTAGTTGCAAGGACAGTTCTTCAAGTGGGTTCGGATGTCGTCAAAGAAAACAAGGGACATATCTATCGTGTCTGAGGATCCATATCGGCCGTATCAAGATCAAGGAAAAGTACCTGGGGTATCAACATGTTCATGGCCCAATGCTCACTGAGTAACGTTCATAGAGCGTAACTTGTCCAAGCGAGTGTCCGCGGGGAACACTTTTAAGATAGTAGGGTTCAAAAGTATAACATGTATGGGTGGGGAAACATGAGAAAGGATAGCTGCAATCGATGAATAAGCGTTTAATAATCCCTAGTAGGGGTTTACCTGATGTCGAAGGTACAGCTGGTTGTACGCAAGTTGGGTATAGTTAGGATAAAGTATGCCGTTGATTGAATATAGCTGTCACGGGGTTAAATCAATCAGAACAAGAATTCAACATAGTAGCATGATTGTTGTACAAGTGTGTAGTGTTAAGATTCACTGAGACTTCCATCAAAAGTCGTCGGACTCGCCCACAGGCGAAGGTGGAACAATTCACCTGAATCCATGAACTTAGTTGGGTTTGTGATTCATCAAGTAAGCAACCAAGTTAGGAGGAGTTCCTTGGGTTGTGCGATTGAATCCAAAATACGTCTGCGTAGTCATGAGGTTCCAAAGGAAAGACACGAAAATGTGTTCAAGAGAGTATGATCGTATCAACAATACATCACCATCCTCAGGGTTTCAAGAAGTGACCACCAATGATCAAAAGTCGAGCCTTCCAAATTCTCCAACCTAGAGTGAGTTCGTATTAGTGTCTCTGCATGGAGAAGCGAGGACCTAATGTCACCGTGGTAAAGGAATGATGGTTTGGTCTAAGTCAATAGAAGTGATTAGGCATTGCATTAATTAACAAGTATAGGTTGGTACAAAGGTAAGCGAAAAGGTTTCACATAATTAAGATAGACTTTCATAGGATCAAAATGCGACTCTGATAGTATAAGGGGGAAAAGGGTAAGGTAAATGTGTAATTCATCATGTCCGTCTGCAGGTTGAGTAATCCGTGTCTCCGTCCTCAAATGTCCCGAAGACTCTCCCATCTTTAGGAGGCATCCACTTGCTAAGTTGGGTATACGAAGGTGTAAATCAAGTAGAATAAGAATTAACCACTCAACGGGGTAATGGGGTAATCTTGTGATTGGTGGAAATCGTGGTATGCTTGTTAGCGTTTCGTTATATCGATTGCGGATCGAAGAAACAGGAGGTTGGTGATGTTCATATGAGGAATTGAGTGAAAACAAAATCCAACAAATAAACGAAGAATCTCGTAAACTATTCTGTTCTCCAGGGGCAGTTTCAGTATTGGTAGATGGCAGCAACGACACGAAAGAAAAGTTCGTTGTATCATGGTCACGTGAGTATATCATTGGTCCGAAACAGAGTTTGGATGATAGGGTTTCGAGGGGTACAACGCCAAATGCATGTAACTGCGACTACTCCGCTTCTGGTGACGATGACTAGTGGAGATGATGGGGTTCGTCAAGATGGACGCATGGGTATTTTGTTCTCCTAAATCTGAGTTCGTTTGGGCCGGTTCTGGTATACGTGTATGCTGACTCGCAAAACAAAATGTACGGAGAGTCGGATCTGAATTCTGGCTGAAACGGCGATGTCATGTCAAGACAATCGCATGAATAGGTAGAACACATAAAACAGTTGTCGTAGTGGGGTGAGGAGAAAACAAGAAAGAATTTGATCATCACATGTCAAGTTTCAAGTAAACAGTTGGGTGTCATAAAGAGCACATTCGGGCTAGCAGACAACATACAACTACTCTAAATAAACATACCATAAACAACACATTATGCAAAAGTGATCTAGCAGGTAGGCAATATAAATTTAAATCATATCACCTAAAGTGTTGAGCCTTGCACGTGGAGCGAAGCGTCGTTGTGGATCGTTGAGCACTGTACAGGTTATAGTCTGGTTTTGTCAAAAATCTTTTTCCTTTTTAAAACCAAGTTCACTATAACCTAGGGGTGTCAATCGTGTCGGGTTGATGGGTTGGTGGGTTGAAATGTTCAACCCAAACCCGACCAATATTATTCGGGTCAATGATGTTAACCCTAACCTGACCCATATAAATTCGGGTTAACCCGAACCGATCCGTTTAACCCATATTTCTAAATGAGTCATATAAGTTGACAATTTATAAATGAGTTGTTTGGTTTTAAGCAGCTTATCGACAATATGTTTAATGATGAGTAGGAGTGTAACAAATAAATAATATAATGTGTCAAAATAAACATGATTATAACTAACCATGTAAAATAGAAACGGAAAAAACAAAAACAAAAATATAAAAGATTTTTTTCTAACGGGTCAACCGTTTTTATCTTGGGCCTGTTAACATAAAACGAATTCTATTTGGGCTTATTAATTAATAAATTGGGTTAATGGCTTAATATTAAATTGGGCCTGGATTAGATGGTATTGGTTTAAAGAAAAAAAATATAAATCAATAAAGATATGGGATTTTGGTCCACACATACAAGAAAGTACGCTTACACCTCAACACAACACAAATCAAATTCGTTCTTGAATACTTAATATTATCCGATTGAATCCTTGATTAGTACGATCAAAAGGTTTAATCTCAAAGTGATAACATTATTCTAAGTACATCCAAGTTTTGATTTCAATTTCTTTGTGGTTGTGCAAACAGAGAAGAATCACGGTTCGAACAAATCAAGTAAGTTTTTTTTTTCCAACATTATCAAGCATTAGAAATCAATATGTTTCACAAAGATGATGTCACTGCTATTAGTGTTTATTAGGACGATGCAATGGTTTCATGTCCAAGTTAACAAACAAACTAACAACCGAAAGTATAAACCAGAAGATTTTGAAAGTGGATGAAATAAAACAAACAAGATTAACACAAACAGGCCGATGATGATGACCATTGAGATCTTCCAAGTTTGTTCGACACAATACATATATACATATACCAAGCGGCGTGATGTTTGGATCTCCAAACGCTTCATCAATAGACACAACGTTTAACCTATGACCCGATACTTCATAATGCATGGGCTTTAGCAAATCTGGCCTATGTTAATTACAACTCATAATAATAATAATAACAACAACAAAACAACAACAGCAACAACAACAACAACAACAACAACAATAATAATAATAATAATCAGTAAATCCTACCAATAACAAAGCTAAAGTAGGGTCTGAGGAGGGTAAGATGTAGACAACCTTACCTCTACTCCGGAGGAATAGAGGGGCTGCTTCCAATGAGACTCACGGCTCGATAGTAGTTTTGCATCAAGCCTTGGACATAAGACACATAAAACTCTACAATGATGATGATGATGAACTATTAATGTTAGAAGTAGAACTTAGATTGAACGATTAGCATCCATGTCACACCCCCAAAATCCACACGCGGGGTATCACCGCTTGGAGGCGTGACATGACCAGGATCGAGCCACCAATCATATCGAACAACACAATTAAATAAGTAAAACCAACCTCAATACAATTGGTGACCATAATACGGTAACCAACTTTAAGTTAACTAAGTTCAGATTTAAACAGCGGAAGCATAAAACGTGAAACAAAAACATAAGTTCCATAGTTCATAAGTTTAAAGTTCAAAACGTAAGTTTAATAGATTCATATGGATTAAATATTAAGCACGGGACACAACAATCCATATCCCACAACAACCTTCTCCTCGTGCAAGCTCCATAGGCATCTAGCGACCTGTAAGGCATGTAACAACGAGTCAACAACAAAGTTGAGTGAGTTCACAGTAAGTGTTCATTATAAAGTAGTTTTTCAAGAACTATGAGTTTGTTTGCAACTGCAGGTTAAATCAACTTTCCTTATTTTCCCAAACCATAAACGGTGGGGGCTACCCCATGTTGTAAACCACTAGACTAGGTGTATATATGTGTGTCCTTCCCAATCCGAGGACAGAGGTACATATTAAATATGTAGGTTTAGCGCTGGTGTCCTTCCTAATCCGAGGACAGTGTACGTAGTGAGTACGTAGGTTTAGCGCTGGTGCCCTTCCCAATCCGAGGACAGTGGTACGTAGTGAGTACGTAGGTTTAGCGCTGGCGTCCTTCCCAATCCGAGGACGGAGGTAAGTAGTCTAGTAGTGGTGAAAGTACAAGTTCTGTCTCAGCTATTTAATCCCATTCCCAACCACTGGGAACCCCATGCCTTAGTAAGGGTGTGAACTCACCTTGGTTTGCTCAGTTAGATTAATTACTCAAATAATCAGGAATAAAGCACGTCCTAATAAAGTACAGATAACAATCAATTTCTCATGCATGCATAACACGTACCCTACGTACGGTTAATCTACTCATTACTTCTATCACATACCACATAATTCAAATGTCAAGTTATATTGTTAAGTTATGTTGGACCGGTTTGCGACCCTAAAAGTCAGTTGAGAACATTCATCTTCACGTATAAAGGCGGAATCAATATACACGAAGTTACCACAACTTTTCCTCTTCAATTCCTTTTCTATTAATGCTTTCTGAATACAATTTGACAGAGTTTTGTTGCCTAGCACATGAAATGATTTCGCTCCAAGTTACAAATTAGAATCACACATAGGGTATTTATAGTTGCAGCTGATTTCGCTTATATGGTATGACATATAAGCGAAATCCCATGGTGACACATAAGCTAAACCCCTATTGACCTAATAAGCGAAATCACCTAACTATACATGTACACATGAGCGAAATACTATCATATCCTATGTACACATAAGCTAAATCTTATCATAAAACCCTAATTTAACTCTCAAGCTCCAATCTTGACCTATGACTTGATACAAACGAAGTCAACAGACATTCCATGTACCAACAGACTCCCCCTTGGATGTTGACGAAGTCTTCAGCTCCGAGTCTTCAGTCTTGATCTTTTCTCCAACTCTGTCTTTTCATCATAAACATTCTATCTTCACAGGTTTAGGATCACAACCTAGCTCCATCTTCAAACTCCCCTTTGACTGTTGATCCAGACTCCCCCTTTCACAGACTCCACCTCTCAATATGCTAGAATCTGAGGTCTTGATCTGGTTCAAGCTTTGACATTTAGCTTCCGTGGGAATGATGAAGTCCAAAACCTGTGTCTCAACCATCAAACATTACAAACTATCTTTTCATCAATAAATCACAAACTCAATCAGTTTTAGAAATCCACTCAAGTATTCAGGTCCAAGTTAATGACCCTGATTACTCAATTAATCTACCAAGTTCAATTTAATAACCCTGGTTGATCATTTGACGAATCAAACTGATTTTGAAAACATTTTCAAACATTTTATGAAAATAACAAGTATCAAGTTAATGAACTTGTTTTTGACTTTTCAACATTTCAAACTTCATCAAGATAAGCTCTCCTCATTCTTCAGTCCAGGATCTTCTGCATCTGCTTCAATCATCTGAAAATCCAACAATCAACACTCCACTTTGGTTTGTCGGAAAACAAAGCAGAAATAAAATCTTTTTGGATTTTATCAAAGTATCCTAAACTAAGAAATGAAATACAGAAAACTTAAATTGCAGAAAGTAAACAAAGTAAACTATTTACAAACTTAATTTTGGCGAGCGTGTCAGGGAATCATATCAGCTATCAGACAAATTACAAGTACCGTTAAGCTTCATTTCATACCCAGACTTAAACAATTCACCTTGATTGTCGATATACTGATCCATCTTAAATTCCCACACAAATTTCAATTTACTCAGGATACGATTTAGATGTCTTATGAACTTAGCTCATTCATGTGTCCCACCT
The DNA here is from genome assembly GCA_030545235.1 of Helianthus tuberosus. NCBI lineage: Eukaryota > Viridiplantae > Streptophyta > Magnoliopsida > Asterales > Asteraceae > Helianthus > Helianthus tuberosus. Next base: position 42,601,209 of record CM060357.1, on the reverse strand, counting down.
CTTGAATATACTCCCGTATCCAGAATCCCAATATTCAGTCTTACAGGTGAGTATACTACAATAATATCTGTACATAAATTAGGTAATGCGAGGGCCGAGGGATCTCAGGTCAATACTTCCGTATACGCAGAGAGATATCAGCTTCGACTTTACGATATGTCCCCTTTAGAGGATCTTTTAGCTACAACAGCAGCGACTATCAATTTTATTGTTTCATCTGCATGCTGAGGGTTTATGCTGTGTTTCAAGCATTTGTGGAAAGTATTATCCAAGGACTAGGTCAGAACTTCCATTCAGCAGCAGTCCCGGAATAATACCCCAGGCATCATTGAGTATAAAAACCTAGTATATCAGAATACGAGACCTTTCAAACGAGATTTCAGGGGTTACCTATATATCCAAGTAGTGTTCCCCACGAATTTCACAAGTTTGAAATTTTAGGTTTATATCCCGAATAAATCTACTAAATGTGTGAAAACCTATCGACACATCATTAGTGAGACTGTTTAACTCATTTAAACTTTACAAATCTTTAGCATACTGTAATAATCTAGCCGATGTACTATCATTTTCCCTATATACACAAGCTATTTTTCAGATTTTATCATGTTTTTGTATTTTTGCATTTTTTACTGTTTTTGTATTTTCTGAAAATATATCTATATACATCTATCTACTCCCCCTAAATACCAAAACAAGTAAAAAATCGACAAACCATTGCAGATTGTTTTTCGTCTTCATCCGCAACAGTACTCTCATCAACGCCCACAATTCCATCCAACACCGAAAGAAGCTTCATACCGTTCAGTTTTAACAAATATTGAAACCAATTTTTATCAAAAGCTTTGGTATGTAAATCAGCTTTCTGTTCGTCAGTGTGGATTTTCTCAATTCGTATCAACTTTTTCTCGAAACAATCACGAATAAAGTGATGACGAATTTCTATGTGTTTAGTTTTAGCGTGATGTACTGGATTCTTTGTTATATTTATTGCGGCCTCATTATCAACAAAAAGAGGTGTGTTAAGAAACTGCAAACCGTAGTCGCGTATCTGTTGTTGTATCCACAGGATCTGAGAGCAGCAACTGCTAGCAGAAACGTACTCCGCTTCACATGTAGATAGCGCCACAGACGTTTGTTTCTTACACTGCCAGGTAACCAATCTAGGTCCAAAGAACTGGCATCCTGCAGTTGTTGATTTTGAATTGACTTTGCAGCATCCGAAATCCGAATTGGAATACCCTTCGAGCGTAAAGTCGCCTTTTCTAGGATACCACAACCCCAATGAAGGAGTTCCTTTCAGGTAGCGTAATATCCTCTTCACAATGATCATATGCGAAGCTCTCGGGTTAGATTGATATCTTGCTGTGAGGCACGTTGGGTACATGATATCAGGACGTGAAGCAGTTAAGTACATCAAAGAACCTATCATGGATCGGTAGAACGTTTCATCAGCCCTGTCTCCGGTGAGATCTGGGTGAATCCCATGATTTGTTGCAAGTGGGGTAGCAGCTGGAGTAGAACTTGACATCCCAAATTTCTCTAGAATATCTTGAACGTACTTTGTCTGGTGAATGAAAATTCCCTCAGGAAGTTTTTCAACTTGTAGACCCAGAAAGAATTTCATCTCCCCCATTGATGACATTTCGAATTTTTGCTTCATCACTGATTCAAAATCTTTGCACAAACTTTCATTCGTTGACCCAAAAATTATATCGTCCACATAAATCTGAACTATCAGAAGATGACCGTCGACCTCTTTAGTGAAGAGAGTGGCATCCACTTTTCCATGAATGAACTTATTGGCTAGTAGGTGTTGAGACAAAGTCTCGTACCAAGCTCTCGGTGCCTGGTGTAAACCATACAACGCTTTGTCCAATAAGTAGACCTTGTTTTTGTGGATTGGGTCGGTGAAGCCCGGCGGCTGTCCGACATAAACCTCCTCTTTGACCTTCCCATAAAGAAATGCCGATTTTACATCTAGCTGATATACTTTGAAGTTCTTCCAAGACGCAAATGCAAGGAAAATTATGATTGCCTCTAGTCGTGCCCAGGAGCATAGACTTCTGTAAAATCGATCCCCTCCTGTTGACTAAAGCCCTGAACAACGAGTCGAGCTTTGTTACGAATCACAACTCCTCTATCGTCTCTCTTACACTTAAATACCCATTTTGTATTGATTTTTCTATGACCATCCGACAAATCAACTAACTTCCACACTCCTAATTTCTCGAATTGACTAAATTCCTCCTGCATTGCATTGACCCAAGAATCTTCAGTAAGCGCCTCTTTGTAAGTTCTTGGTTCAACCTGCGAGATAAAACAACTCAATGAGAATTCAGTTTGCAAAGGAGCAATTGTTGTATAAAAACATGTAAGCCCTTTATCAATCTGTCTTCGAGTGCGAACGCCTGTCTGCAATTCTCCTATGATCAACTCCTCTGGATGATATGAGAGAGTTCGCGCCATTACTTCGCTTGGAACATCTACATTGCCCTCCAGATTAGTAACATTCTGATCTGCATCTTGTTCACCAACTTGGTTTGTTTGACTTGAAATTTGAATTTGCTCCCCCTTAGAATCTGAATCACCATGATCAAAGACTGGCATATTTTCAGCTTCTTGATTATCATCCTGAACCGACTGATTATCCTGAGCAACTTCATTCTGTTGGACATCATCATGTTCACCAGCATTACTCGGACCTGCTTCATCGTCATTTGAAGTTTCCCGTGATCGCCTCGAATACTCAGCTGGGAACCTTAACGGTTCTAGATACTTCAAATTCGGTTTACGGTTATTGATTAGCTCAAAGCATGTTTTGTTGAACTTCTTGACAGTGAGAACCCTGTTGAGCGTATAACATGCGGCGGAAACAACTTCAGCCCAAAAATTTATCGGTAACTTTGAATCTGCGAGCATAGTTCTAGCCGTCTCGATTAGTGTCCGGTTTTTTCGTTCTGCTGCGGAGTGTACGGAGCACTAAACTCATGCAATATACCTCTTTCATCACAAAATTCTTCCATCTTACTATTCTTGAATTCAGTACCATTGTCACTACGAATTCTTTTGATACGCCTTTGGTACAGATTCTCAATTTTCTTAAACAACGCCATCAAACTATCTAAAGTTTCGTCTTTCGTTTTCAAGAAAGAAACCCACGAAAATCTGGAATAATCATCAGTAACGACCAAACAGTAGTAATCTCCTGTAATACTTCTGACATTCACAGGACCAAATAAATCCATGTGAAGTCTTTCCAGAGGTCTCGAAACTGAATTGACTTGCTTTGTAGGGTGTGCCTTTTTCTTCTGCTTGCCTTTAACACTGCTAATGCACTCCCCTTCCAGATGAAAACCTTTGATATTAACACCCAAAACTAAATCATTGTACACCAAGTGATTCATCTTCCTTAGGTGAATATGCCCCATCTTGCGGTGCCACAATCTCGATTCTTTCTCAGTTGCTCTGGACACAAAACAATGTGCTTGACCTGTTGTTGTAGTTGCTACACTCATGTCCAACACATATAAATCATTCACTCTAGGTGCCCGCATGATAATCCATTCTCCAGGGATAACAAATCCTGGTTTCAAGATCAAACATTCTTTATCAGTGAAGTGAGTGGTATACATATTGTCACAAATCTGCGAGATACTCAGCAGATTGTTTTCCAGCTCAGTAATGTAGTTAACTCTCTCAAACGTAACAATCCCATTGGATAACGTTCCTTCACCAATAATTCTACCACCTTCATGTCCTGCAAATCCCACATAACCACCATTGATATTTCTAACATCATACAGCAACGCAGTCTTCCCTGTCATATGTCTTGAAGCTCCACTATCCATGATCCATCTGGATACAAGTTTTGGAAGATCTTGCACATAACAAACTTTGACTTAACCAACTTCAATAAAGATGCCGATTCATGCTTCTCGATCAAGGAAGCTCCGGCAATTCAAACTGTTTAGTCGAACATGGAGTCCACCCAGGCCTCATCAGCCTTAGGTGTAACCTTGACTCTCGCAATTGGAATTTTGAAGTTTTCAGCCTTCAAAGGTGGAAAATTTGCATCATAATCAATTTGAATTGAATCCTCAGAAAGTGAAATCTTTTTCTCACCTTTTGGTTTCCAAACTTGTTGAGATAATGCAACCCGATTGTAAAATTTGTCATTTTTAGTTACCACTTTCTTTACGGGTTCATTTTTCACTTTGATGTTGTTATTTTTCACACTCATTTTCTCAACAACGATTTGTTCTTTACCCTTTTCGTAAACTTTCTTCTTTTGGATCTTCACAGTTTCAGTCTTAGGCTTCACATTTGTACACCTTCGTGCAATGTGACCAACTTGATTACATCTGAAACATGTTCGAGTATCAACAACTCGACTTATGCCTTCAGACTGAGATTGTGAAGCTCTTTTCTTAAAGAACTCTTCATTTGATTTTGAAAAAAATCTCTTTCTCTTCATCAGCAAGTGAACTCAAACTGTTCACAAACTTTTTCTTTTCAGCAAACCTCTTGTTTGGAACATTTCTTTTCTGATAATTCCTACCACCCTGATAACCACCCGACCAGTTATTTCGATTGTTATTATAAAAACGTGATGGATTAATAGATTTCTTGTAGTATGATTTATCTTTCTCAAACCTCATTTTTCTCTTTGTTTGACTCAAATTGTTCACTTCTGACAACTCAACTTCGACCAACTTGAAAACATTTGTCAATTTTTTCATATTAACATTCTCAATCGGAAACTCAGAATCCGAAAACAACTTATCTGAACCCAACATCTTGTACATGACAAGATTTGATTCTTCATTTAAGTTGTTCTTGGACTTTTGTTTCGGAATGTAGTTGTCCAAGAAACACCCATCTTCCTCAGTAGTGTCACTATCCGTTTTTAGCACATTTTCAACAACACCTTTTACAATATTATTTTGGCACTATCGTCATTGGAAGATGTGAACGTGACATCAATTGAATCCGAAAGATTCATTTCACTTTCTTCTTCAATTTCAACCAACCCTGATTGCTTTTTCGTGTAGTTATCAAGAACAGGTGGTGGAACTTGATGAAAACCCACCCCAGTTCCATCGGAGTACATATCTTCGTCTGCTTTGTCTTTCCCGATGGGTTTGGGAATAATGTGTAGCAACACAAAGCTTGCGGAGCTGTAACTGTTAAGCTTCAACTGGATTCGCTCATTTTCAATTTCAGCTTCTTGAACTTTAAGTTTCAGTTTAGCGATTTCATCCAGTTGTTGGTTGATTGATTCTTCTTTTACTCTAAGCACTGCTTTTAGTTGAACATTTTCTTTATGAGTTTTACCATTTCGATCATCATTATCTTTCATTGTGCTTTTGAGTTTTTCAAACTTCTCAGAAATCTGACGGTTTTCAAAAATTAACTTTTCATTTTCCTTTTTAACTTTTTCATGATCAATTTTATCATTTTCAATTTGGATAGTTAATTCTCTTATCCGTTCAGTTGAAGCTTTAACTGTTTTGTCACGATCAAGAATCTGATTCTCAACGCTTCTGATCTTTGATGTCAGATCTTCAACTTTCTTACCGTTTAGATACGTGACTGTATTACAAAATTTGCACTCTTTGTTGAAATATTTGCAATCAGCATTTCCATCAATTTGTTTACCTGACGCATTTGTTGACAAGTTTGAACTGACCTGGCTTTTTGACTCAGACACGGAGTTAGAGTCTACCTCAAGTGCCTTAGCAGCCAGCACTTTGTCAGCCATTTTTCCCAGGTTCTCTGCAGTCAACTCCTGCGTTGTGTTCAACTTTCTTACCGTTTAGATACGTGACTGTATTACAAAATTTGCACTCTTTGTTGAAATATTTGCAATCAGCATTTCCATCAATTTGTTTACCTGACGCATTTGTTGACAAGTTTGAACTGACCTGGCTTTTTGACTCAGACACGGAGTTAGAGTCTACCTCAAGTGCCTTAGCAGCCAGCACTTTGTCAGCCATTTTTCCCAGGTTCTCTGCAGTCAACTCCTGCGTTGTGTTCAACTTCCTTACCGTTTAGATACGTGACTGTATTACAAAATTTGCACTCTTTGTTGAAATATTTGCAATCAGCATTTCCATCAATTTGTTTACCTGACGCATTTGTTGACAAGTTTGAACTGACCTGGCTTTTTGACTCAGACACGGAGTTAGAGTCTACCTCAAGTGCCTTAGCAGCCAGCACTTTGTCAGCCATTTTTTCCAGGTTCTCTGCAGTCAACTCCTGCGTTGTGTCAATAACTCCAGTATCAACTTTCTTTGATTTCTCTATCTCTTCTTTCTCTTTTTTCTCTTTCTCTTCTTTCTCCTTCTCGTCTCCAGTTCCCCACCATTTATTCTGCCAATACTCATCCTCTTCTTTGTACTCCTTGATTATGGCTTCGATATCAAGCATTTTGTCATCGATTACAATATTTCCATATGGGTCAAGATAACACTCCCAATCCGGATCCCATCTTCTCGCTCTCCTCGCTTCCAGATAGATACCAGAAATTCTAATGATTCTGTTTTCAGCCAACATTTTTCTGTATCTATACTTCTGCTCTTCAGTTCGGTTATCTTTCCAAGGAATAGGTTCGTCGTTTTTCACCATTAATACGTAACCAACCGCATCTTCCTCCGGTATAACCTCTTGACTCCAATCATACCCTTCGTCATCGTAAATTACTGCAAGAGCTCTAGATTTCTCTTTGTTGTCTTCAACCTGCTTCAATCTAGGCGGCTCAGATTTATTCTGGTGATAAATTGCCTTCTTGTAGTAATCCTCTCTGAATGGGTTCTCCGACTCATCAGCATATGCGTTTCTGCATTCTAGCTTGAAGTGACCTTTCTGCTTATGTAACACCCGACCTTCACAGGGTGAACACAAACCATGTTAACTCCGTTAACTTATATATTCATTTAGGCATTGTGTTTAAGTTTAGATAAATCAGGTGTCCTAAAAATTTCACATACAATCGCTACACAGTGTTCGTGAGCAAATAGATATAACTTATATAATATTCCCTACTATGTGAAATAAGTTTAAACTATGTGAAAAGTTTCATGTTATGAGAATTACGTGAATTTAAATGACTTGCATGATTCGTTTTGTGAACTTTCGTGAAACTACATGTATTTGTGTATAACAATAAGGTCATTATCCAACCGTATATCTTAGCTTAAATTTTGAGGACGAAATTCCTATAACATGGGGAGAATGTAACACCCCGTACTCTCGATCCCGATCAACGAGGGCAGGTTAGTTACCCGGGTTATTATAAATTGCTATTATTCTTATCATTAATGAATACCGTTATTATTTTATTTATAAAATAGTAATAGAAACACGAGACGATAGGATTATTATTTATTTTAGTTACATATATTTTAATAACAAAACCGTGCCAGTCCGTTGAGCGAGACGCCAAATCGTCCAACGGGTTCACGCTCTAGGGCTAAGCCCCAACCTAAACCCAACGCTATTTAAATAACCTCATACCCTCACCCTCTCATTTTGATAATCCAAAAACCCTAATCCTCTAAATTAGCCGCACATTCAAGATCCTCTGCACCCCTCTCTCTCTCTGCTGAACTCCGATCACCGGAGGCGATCTCCGGCCAGTTACCCCGGTGCCACTCCTCACCGACAACTTTACACGCACACCCCCAACCCCCACAATCCCACCTCCAATGACCCCAATACCCTGATTTCCTGTCTGCCTCATCACAGTAGGTCACCGGAGTGACCTTTGGCCACGATTCAGGCCTAATCGGACGCCGGTCTCTCCGTTAAACAGCTACACACCCACACCTGAGTCTCATCTCTCCCCTGACTTCAATTCTGGCACCTGATGAACAACCGACGTGGGTTACCAACGAGAATGAAGAAAGAAGAACAAGAGTGAAGGAAAGAAAGATGCGGCGGAGGAGGAGCCGACGGTGGCGGCACTGTCTCAGGCGGCAGCGCCGCTGCTCATGGCTGCGGTGGTGAGTTTGTTTGACAAGTTTTCTGGTGACGATGATGTTACTGTGGTGTCTTCAGAGCCACGTCGGCGCGACAGCAGCTGAGGAGGTTACTTCGAGTTGGTCTTCGTGAACAATCCGACTCAAGTTAACTGAGGTCAACTGGCTTCGGTTCTGTTCGGGTCTCGGCTCGGGTTCAGCAGCCGTTCTGAGTCCTTAGAACAATGTATGGCCATTTAATTTTTGCATTCTTGATTGGTTATGTTTGAATTGTGTTATGCATCTTGGCTGTGCATTTGATTGTTTAAGAATATGGAAGATTGTATGATAAATTGATTTGAGTTTAGGTAGTAATAGTTGGAGTGTTGATAAACTGTTGATGATAATTGACATATGAAACTTGTTAGTTGTTTGAGGCATAAGGTTCAAGGCTCTAAGTTATGCATATATGAGAGTTGTTGTCTGTTTGTTTTATGTATGCATAAGGGTTCGAATGATTGTCAAAGTTGTGAAGGAATATTGCTGTAAGATTTATTTTAGAATAAATATGTTGCTTCTAATGAAAACCCGAAATGATGAACTTGTTGAATACGTTATGAATATTGAAATATGTTGGTTTGATCTATTTTGACAAGTGTACGGTATGATAAAACATGTTAATGAAATATAATTGGATAGTACATACTTATGAATTTTGATTGGATAGTACTATTCTGAATATTCTAGAAGCATCAGCATGGAACGAGTCGAGGCCTTGGTGTTGCGACTCGAGGCCATCAATCATCAACTCGAAATCAGACAAGGCGCTTCAGGAGTCGAGACCAGCACGGTTGTGACTCGAGACCTCTTGATCTCGACTCGAGAGCTCTAAGGTTGTGACTCAGTTATGCACAACTCGAGACCGTCTGGTTGCGACTCGAAACTTCATGGTTGCGACTCGAGACCTCTTGTTCTCGAGTCGAGACCACCCGGTTTCGACTGGACTACTCTGCTTAGTTATTTGGCCGCATTATGTGATGATATGTTTTGGGCCGCATGTTCCTTATATTGTTTAACTGTTACTGTTTAAATTGTTCACATGCTAGGAAAGGCCCAATATCGTATATGCTTGTAAGACATGCATGCTATGTGTTAGATACGTGTAGCATTATACGTGATGTTACTTGCGTACGAACCTAATAAACATTTATAAAACCATAATAGGGCATGGTTGAGCAACATAACACAAGTAAATTGTCAACCGAGCAAAGCAAAGGTGAGTTCACTACTTTTTACTTAAAGCATGCGTTCCCGGTGGTTGGGAAACGGAACGAAACACTTTTCCTGGTTTGGGATTGCTTACTATCTCCTTGTGCGGGATACGGTATTTCTATCTCCTTGTGTGGGATACGGGTAACAACGCTATCCCCTTGTGAGGGATACAAACTACTTTTCTCCCCTTATGTGGGACTCTTAGTTAATTACTGTTTGTACGGAAATGCAACGAGCAACACTAAACGAAACTCTATCACTCGAGTCACTACTACTTAATACCGATTAGTCGCCGGGGCCAGGCGAACGGGTTATTAGTTGATAGCGCTATTTAGGTTCGACCAGCCTCACACCGACCCTCGTTACTGGGAACGGGCGTGAACTAATAGACTCAGGCAAACCGTCAATGATGATAGAACATTGACAAACGGGGCACTGCGGAAACGTACGGTTAAGTAAGTATTCGGTATTGGAAAAACAGTTTAGTCGCTCACTTATGGGGTAGCTCCCCATGGCATGTATAAACGGATAAATTAACTGGTTAAAACAAGTTTTTGGAATTAAAACTGAAAAACTACAAACACGTGAACTCGCCAACGTTATGTTGACACTCTACTGCATGCTTTGCAGGTTGCTTGCTAACAACTTTGGACGAACGTTGCAATCGGATGGAGTGCGTGGTTTGTAAGTTCATAACTAATAAACTTGTGGATTTAAATTATGATATGTACATCTTTCCTTTCCGCTGCAAAAACCTTAAACTATGTTTTGATAAATTTAAATTTGCCGCTAATTACACCATTATCTGTAATAATAACTAAATGGTTCAAAATAAGTAGTGGCTGGATCCTGGCCAGTCACACGCCTCGCGGTAGTACTCCGGATGTGGTTTTGAGGGTGTGACAGATTGGTATCAGAGCCATTGGTTATAGCGAACTAGGTTTTAAATATAAAATATTTTTAGTTTTGGAAATAAAATATTTTTATATATGAAAACCAGACTATAACCTTTCTTTAGTAGAAACCACAACGACACCACACTCCGGATTGCAAGGTTCGTCAACCTCAGATGCTCACCTGGTAATGGTAGGCTAACGACATTTACTTGTGCATAACTTGTGTGTGTATTATATGTGTTAGTATGTATGCGTATATTTAGTATTTAACACAGTGGATCAAGCGAAGGCTAGGCTAGCGTGTTACGTGTTAAACAGGAGCGAGTCCTCCTAAGCTTGGTTCGAAACCACGATACACTAAGGGCAAGGAACCAGTTATTCTAAGCCCTCGTCCACATATTACCTGATATTATCCCTGGACTGTGAATCGATGCGAAGGACGTTTACTCGATAAACCTGCTCAGGAAAGGCCTGCTACGGACCACATATAGAGAAGTTACGAGAACGAATCGACGAAGGGGATCCACCCCTATATCATGGGATATTAGAAGAAGCGACAACGCCATCCGCATCCTTTTTACCTGCGTATTTCTTTTCCCGACTTAAGTGGTGAGACTTGTTCCCTCACCCGACTAATCACCTGGATTCTTGAAGCATTCTAGTAAGTCTACACTTTTCGGATTTCTGGTTGCACATCTCGAACACGAAAAGCATGCGTGGTATATGCTTCTTATTGCAGTGCCAACAATCGTATCACCTTTCCATCGACCACGAAGATATTTCTCCTAATTCCTCGTTAGATGGTTAATCCTTATTCAAGTTCAACCATATATCTTGGCACGCCCCAAAACCCAGCAAATTGCCATCTTTCTTACAAACCGGTGTATTTGAAGGCGTGACAAGACAAAGATACGAGCCAGTCAACCCACCGACGAGTACGGTGACCTAGATGCTTACCTTATCCTTCATTTGCCAGATCCGTTATTCTTTGACGACTTTTCTGATCCCGTGAATCCTTTCGCTAGCTTTCGTACGAATCCGTGTTTATTGCTCAGATGGTACCCCCGCTTCTACCGTTTCTTTATAATGATATCCACTTTTCTTCATACGGGAACCTCGACCAGATTTCTCTCCAAATTAATTCAGCAAGATCGACTCTTGGTCGACAAACTTCATAAACCCTGAAAATTGGCAACATTTACCTCAATCGTGCTTTTTCGAAAGCCCGTTTCCGCAGTTTCACATTAAAGCCCCCCCCTCCCCGACGACGCAAGCGCTACCTCAAACTCATTTGCACGACTTAGAACAACCCACTCGAACTTGATTTTCTACTGACCTGAGAAATCACATCCTACCAGACGTCTCGGTAGACCCTGAACCCTACAAACTTGTACGACGGTCATCCTTCTTCAGCTAGTTCTTGTTGTGCCAACCATATCAATATAACACTCCTATCGGTGAACGACGTTCTTCAAATTTAACCTCATACCATTTGTGTGTGATGAGCTGCATCTTTAACATCATATAAACCCTTGCTGCCAATCCCGAAACCTTTATGTTTTTTTTCCTCGAGTTGAACGCATGGGATTGCAACTACTCTTCTTGCGTGTTTTCACTATTCGTGATATACTTCAAGAACTCCCAAGTTCTTATCTCGCCCTATTCTGCACAAACCCCACTCGAATGAATTACTCTTTATGAATATGACCCGAGGGGCAATGAGCCAAGAATACTTTAGAGGTAGAGATATCACAAGCACTGTCTTTCAAACTCGATATGACCAATACGACTTCCTAGACACGACATTCGAATTGACATTCGAATTTACCCTACCTTGACAGATTTGCCACTTATTTCTCAGACGACATCCGAATGTACTCCAAGAACCAGTAGGAATCCGAACGATACCTACGCCTTACCATGGAACACTTATGACACAAACCGCATTACGCTAAGTTTCCAATCACGTACACAATCTCTCATGGCTTAAACTCGAAAAAGTATCACTTAGCATTAGAAAGATGCTCAGGGATTCGCAATTCTCAAATGATTGAAAGATGTACTATGAGGTACTCCTATTCTACCCTATCCTGTCCAGGGCATTGATGAAATTACTGCTTGCAGCAGTACGCCCATTCAAGCACTCGAAGCACTAGCTGAAGCGACGCAAGGATAATCATTGCCTACGTAACTCGACAACGCAAGGTTGTGAGGAAACTACACTACTCACGGTCTAGAATTTGGAAACGGTAGCCTCCATACTCGAAAAAGAGAAAAACCTTTTAGCCAAGTCCATGCGAGGCATGGGTAAGTAACTCAAACTCAAAATGGCATCGGTTGAGTAATGATGGAATCACCTGACTAAAACCGAATGTTTTCTCGTGGTCAAGAAACCGACAAGTTTTCAATATCTTGCAAACAACTACTTGAAGGAAGTAGCTGCTAGGCGCAGGGCGCCGATTCCCATCATCTCTAAATATGACTTACGTTTCACGTCCGATTTGTGGCAAGGCATGCACAAATCCTTCGGCTCACGATCATGCATGAGCACTACTTAACACCCACGAACGAATGGTCGAACCAAACAAACTACTGAAGACATGCTGCAGGCATGTGATACCGATTTTGTCCACGGCTGGAAACAACACCTACTTCGTTTACAGTTGATGGAACTCAACCTTATGTGAAACATCCGTACACTAGTCCTGGTTACTCAGGACGTGCAACCATTATTAAGAGTGTTTTGGTGATTGTTTGCCTACTATACCAGTTCGCGTCGTCGACACAAGACTTTTGATACAACGCGCACCTTAAAGTGAGTTAACAACTCTTACTAAAGGCATATGTCAATAGTTTGGGACAACACACTATTTCCCCGGTTTTGGAAATACATACGGTACCCCTAGCTTGAGGCTACACGCGCGTCCTTAGAAAAGTACATATTCCCGGGTATTGGGAACCACTACTACCCCTGGATTGGGACTGCCTTAAAATTCTAGATTGGAATACTACTCTCCCTGGATTGGGAAGTAATACTTTTCAAACTAATATTCCTGGAGGAATATATATATATATATATATTTATTAAACATATTGGTTTAATTTCGATAGTTAGTTGATAAACTCAACTTTATCACGTCATTGAGGAACCGGGTGTGACCAACCCCCCCCCCCCCCAAGCGTTGTAAGTTATCTATAGATCAAGTTTGTCGGAACTCACTTCAAGCCATCATTTTAGAACAATTTTCGGGACGAAAATTCTTTCAAGTAGGGGATGATGTAACACCCGACCTTCACAGGGTGAACACAAACCCTGTTAACTCCGTTAACTTATATATTCATTTAGGCATTGTGTTTAAGTTTAGATAAATCAGGTGTCCCAAAAATTTCACATACAATCGCTACACAGTGTTCGTGAGCAAATAGATATAACTTATATAATATTCCCTACTAAGTGAAATAAGTTTAAACTATGTGAAAAGTTTCATGTTATGAGAATTACGTGAATTTAAATGACTTGCATGATTCGTTTTGTGAACTTTCGTGAAACTACATGTATTTGTGTATTACAATAAGGTCATTATTGAACCGTATATCTTAGCTTAAATTTCGAGGATGAAATTCCTGTAACATGGGGAGAATGTAACACCCCGTACTCTCGATCCCGATCATCGAGAGCAGGTTAGTTACCGGGTTATTATAAATTGCTATTATTGTTATCATTATTGAATACCGTTATTATTTTATTTATAAAATAATAATAGAAACACGAGACGAAAGGATTATTATTTATTTTAGTTACAGATATTTTAATAACAAAACCGTGCCAGTCCGTTGAGCGAGACGCCAAATCGTCCAACGGGTTCACGCTCTTGGGCTAAGGCCCAACCTAAACCCAACGCTATTTAAATAACCTCATACCCTCACCCTCTCATTTTGATAATCCAAAAACCCTAATCCTCTAAATCAGCCGCACATTCAAGATCCTCTGCACCCCTCTCTCTCTCTGCTGAACTCCGATCACCGGAGGCGATCTCCGGCCAGTTACCCCGGTGCCACTCCTCCCAGACAACTTTACACGCACACCCCCAACCCCCACAATCCCACCTCCGATGACCCCAATACCCTGATTTCCTGTCTGCCTCATCACAGTAGGTCACCGGAGTGACCTTTGGCCACGATTCAGGCCCAATCGGACGCCGGTCTCTCCGTTAAACAGCTACACACCCACACCTGAGTCTCATCTCTCCCCCGACTTCAATTCTGGCACCTGATGAACAACCGACATGGGTTACCAACGAGAATGAAGAAAGAAGAACAAGAGTGAAGGAAAGAAAGATGCGGCGGAGGAGGAGCCGACGGTGGCGGCACTATCTAAGGCGGCAGCGCCGCCGCTCATGGCTGCGGTGGTGAGTTTGTTTGACAAGTTTTCTTGTGACGATGATGTTACTGTGATTTCTTCGGAGCCACGTCGGCGCGACAGCAGCTGAGGAGGTTACTTCGAGTTGGTCTTCGTGAACAGTCCGACTCATGTTAACTGAGGTCAACTGGCTTCGGTTCTGTTCGGGTCTCGGCTCGGGTTCAGCAGCCGTTCAGAGTCCTTAGAACAATGTATGACCATTTAGTTTTTGCATTCTTGATTGGTTATGTTTGAATTGTGTTATGAATCTTGGCTGTGCATTTGATTGTTTAAGAATATGGAAGATTGTATGATAAATTGATTTGAGTTTAGGCAGTAATAGTTGGAGTGTTGATAAACTGTTGATGATAATTGACATATGAAACTTGTTAGTTGTTTGAGGCATAAGGTTCAAGGCTCTAAGTTATGCATATATGAGAGTTGTTGTCTGTTTGTTTTATGTATGCATAAGGGTTCGAATGATTGTCAAAGTTGTGAAGGAATATTGCCGTAAGATTTATTTTAGAATGAATATGTTGCTTCTAATGAAAACCCGAAATGATGAACTTGTTGAATACGTTATGAATATTGAAATATGTTGGTTTGATCTATTTTGACAAGTGTACGGTATGATAAAACATGTTAATGAAATATAATTGGATAGTACATACTTATGAATTTTGATTGGATAGTACTATTCTGAATATTCTAGAAGCATCAGCATGGAACGAGTCGAGGCCTTGGTGTTGCGACTCGAGGCCATCAATCATCAACTCGAAATCAGACAAGGCGCTTCAGGAGTCGAGACCAGCACGGTTGCGACTCGAGACCTCTTGATCTCGACTCGAGAGCTCTAAGGTTGCGACTCAGTTATGCACAACTCGAGACCGTCTGGTTGCGACTCGGAACTTCATGGTTGCGACTCGAGACCTCTTGTTCTCGAGTCGAGACCACCCGGTTTCGACTGGACTACTCTGCTTAGTTATTGGGCCGCATTATGTGATGATATGTTTTGGGCCGCATGTTCCTTATATTGTTTAACTGTTACTGTTTAAATTGTTAACATGCTAGGAAAGGCCCAATACCGTATATGCTTGTAAGACATGCATGCTATGTGTTAGATACGTGTTGGATTATACGTGACGTTACTAGCGTACGAACCTAATAAACATTTATAAAACCATAATAGGGTATGGTTGACCAACATAACATAAGTAAATTGTCAACCGAGCAAAGCAAAGGTGAGTTCACTACTTTTTACTTAAAGCATGCGTTCCCGGTGGTTGGGAAACGGAACGAAACACTTTTCCTGGTTTGGGATTGCTTACTATCTCCTTGTGCGGGATACGGTATTTCTATCTCCTTGTGTGGGATACGGGTAACATCGCTATCCCCTTGTGAGGGATACAAACTACTTTTCTCCCCTTATGCGGGACTCTTAGTTAATTACTGTTTGTACGGAAATGCAACGAGCAACACTAAACGAAACTCTATCACTCAAGTCCCTACTACTTAATACCGATTAGTCGCCGGGGCCAGGCGAACGGGTTATTAGTTGATAGCGCTATTTAGGTTCGACCAGCCTCACACCGACCCTTGTTACTGGGAACGGGCGTGAACTAATAGACTCAGGCAAACCGTCAATGATGATAGAACGTTGACAAACGGGGCACTGCGGAAACGTACAGTTAAGTAAGTATTCGGTATTGGAAAAACAGTTTAGTAGCTCACTTATGGGGTAGCTCCCCATGGCATGTATAAACGGATAAATTAACTGGTTAAAACAAGTTTTTGGAATTAAAACTGAAAAACTACAAACACGTGAACTCACAAACGTTATGTTGACACTCTACTGCATGATTTACAGGTTGCTCGCTAACAACTTTGGACGAACGTTGCAATCGGATGGAGTGCGTGGTTTGTAAGTTCATAACTCGTAAACTTGTGGATTTAAATTATGATATGTACATCTTTCCTTTCCGCTGCAAAAACCATAAACTATGTTTTGATAAATTTAAATTTGTCGCTAATTACACCATTATCTATAATAATAACTAAATGGTTCAAAATAAGTAGTGGCTGGATCCTGGTCAGTCACACGCCTCGCGGTAGTACTCCGCATGTGGTTTTGAGGGTGTGACAGGTTACACTTGAAGCATGTCACCTTGGACTTATCAAACCCCAACTTGGTAGATGGACCACCAATTGTCTTCCTGCCGGTTATTTCCATAAAACGTTGTGCTCGACGAACAGCACTTGCCATACACCAACGAATGTCGATCAGCTCCATTTCCTCCGGATCAATCTGATCATAATCTTCTTTCGTCAGATTGGTGTTGCCTATCTTCCCTGCTACTAACCCTTCATATGATTCCAACACAGATGCTAGAAAGATCATCTGTTGTTTAGCAGACTCCTCGTCAAAATTCTGAGCATTCTTTAAATCTATTGCGATGTTGCATTGAAACTTTGCATCAGAATGACTTGCAGATGATGAAGATCCACTGTGATACCCACTGTGACTTCCACTGCTTTGACCGCTTTGACTTTCTTTGCTAGCTGTGGATACATTCTCAGCAGAAAATGCAGTCTTGGGAGAAGTTGTTTTTGGCATCATGCTTTTTGGATAATACAAATCCAAATTCTGCTGGTAAGATGAGTGATTTACTTTGAATGTCTTTTTCAGTTCCAACTCGTGACTCTCGAGTCTCTCAATCAGCAAATCTGGAGTAAGATCTTTCGGCAAAATAGTGTTTTTTAGCATGAGAGCATAATATCTCCAATCCATCTCGTCTGGCAACGAATCGAACAACTTGTCTACTTGCTCATCATCAGAATACTTAATTCCATGTCTAGCTAATTCCAGCTTCAGGTGCCCAAACCTCTCGATCATTTTTGAAACTGATTCATTCTTTAAGCACCCAAACATATCAAACACTTTTCTAAGTAGTTTTATTTTGTTTTTCTTGATTTCTTCACTACCTATACATTTCTTTTCTAACTTTTTCCAAAGATCTTTTGCATTTGAATAATCAATCAAAGAGATTATGTCTTCCCGGACTGACTGAAATAACAATGCCACACATTTTTGCTCAGCCACAAATGATTCAATCTCCTCAGCTGATGTTAAAGTTTCACCAGTTTTGTTTCCATGGTCATAACCGTTTTTCAGACTCTTCCAGCTAGAAAATGCAAATGCCATCAACCAGTCTTCAAACTTTCTTGACCACCGACTGTATTCCTCGGTAGCCATTAGCTTTGGAGGTTTATTGAAGGTTCCAAAGGCACTTTCAGATTCCCAAGCTTCCTTTTTCTTCGCATTTGGCGGGTTCTCATTCGCATTGCTTGACGAAGTATTATCGTTTCCCGAATTTCCAGCAAATGCGTACATGTCGCTAAACGGATTCAAGAAAATGTCATCCATCTTGAATGTACCTGCAAAATCAGCAAACACTTAGTAAAATTTTTGAAATTTTGGAAACAGTGACACTAGAGCGAAATCACCTATTTGTGACAAATAAGCGAAATCAGTAAGATGTCACAAAAGCGAAATCTCAATTATTGTGACACAAAAGCGAAATAGCAATGTGTCAAATAAGTGGAATAGCAATGTGACAGATAAGTGGAATAGCAATGTGACAGATAAGTGGAATAGCAATGTGACAGATAAGCGGAATAGCAATGTGACAGATAAGCGGAATAGCAATGTTCTTATGAGCGAAATAGGGTGTATCTATGAGCGAAATTAGGTCTTTACAAGGCCTTATGAGCGAAATAGCTTCGATGTCCGAATAAGTGAAACCCTATTTTTAACCAATTTTTACCATTTTTAAGCCGTATTTTAACCTGATTCTTTCTAGGGTTTGTTATTACTGTGTTTCACACGTTATATTCAAAATTCAGGCCATTTCAACCGTAGGAACCAGTTCAAATCGAAAAAGTATGAGAGAAAGTGAGTAGAAGTAAGAGAATTTGGTAGAATCAAGCTGTAGTAGTATGAACTCCTCGTCCTGAGCTCTGATACCACTTGTTGGACCGGTTTGCGACCCTAAAAGTCAGTTGAGAACATTCATCTTCACGTATAAAGGCGGAATCAATATACACGAAGTTACAACAGCTTTTCCTCTTCAATTCCTTTTCTATTAATGCTTTCTGAATACAATTTGACAGAGTTTCGTTGCCTAGCACATGAGATGATTTCGCTCCAAATTACAAATGAGAATCACACATAGGGTATTTATAGTTGCAGCTGATTTCGCTTATATGGTATGACATATAAGCGAAATCCCATGGTGACACATAAGCTAAACCCCTATTGACCTAATAAGCGAAATCACCTAACTATACATGTACACATGAGCGAAATACTATCATATCCTATGTACACATAAGCTAAATCTTATCATAAAACCCTAATTTAACTCTCAAGCTCCAATCTTGACCTATGACTTGATACAAACGAAGTCAACAGACATTCCATGTACCAACAAGTTACATTATTTTACCCTAAAATAATATAACAATCTCACAAATTAAACACGTATCCACACAAGTGTTCTAATATATATTCTAAATATATATTTATCCATTTTACTTGTAAAAGTCAACCTCCGATACTTTGTATTTTGTGACAAAACCTTTGGCGAAGTTTATTTTGAAAACAAAGCTAAAAATATACTTGTAACACTTGTGTTAGAAAATATTTTCTAAGTGTTGGAATTTTTGAAATTTTCGCCAGAGTTTCCTTTGTAAATGGAGGTATCCATGCTTATTAGCATATCATTTTCTTTTCGGAAATCATTCAATCAATCAACAACAAGTTACCAAACAACATTACACTAGTCAAGTGCAAAAACAATGCACTTTTACATAACAACATGAACTTGGTTTTTCATAAAAACGCGTAGTAACTTAGTGGGGTGTTTAGTGGGTTTAGTTACCCTCCAAAGTGTGTTTACTTTTAGTAAAATCTTACTCTCGGGGTTTTTAGATGTTCACAACTAGTGAACTTATTTTACAAAAATATCTATTTACAATATTTTCATGTTTCACTAGCATCCATATACTTAGTTTATTTCAAAGATGGTGTAAGCATATGTAAGAATCATACTTTTTCAAAAACCGTCCTTTAAACTTGGTTTTCTAAAAGAACTCATACACAAGTCTTGAGTTTACAAGTTTACTAGTGCACCAGGTTTATTATTTTCTAAGAAAATCTCTTTTATTATCAAGTTCATGTTCTAACAAGAAGATGATTATTTTGTACACATAATCATCCCTAACTTGTTAAGTCATGTTTTTAATCATAACTTAACAAGCTTCATATGATGATTGAACATCATATTGCTAGCAATCACCAAATAAACATCAAGAAATCAACAACATGACAAAACAACTTCATACTTAACATTACTTCTTTATTTTAACAATATTTCTTCATCAAGTTAGCTTTATGTTCAAGACTTTTGCACATGATCTTTTAGTGTTCTTAAGATATCATCTTAATATAACTATTAACCACCATAAACATGAAGTAAATGAGGATCAAAGAAGCTTACTACTAGCTTTTAAGCTAGGGAAGAAGCACTAGAGAAAATGAGTGGATAAAAGCTCGTGAAGAAGGTCCTGGATGATCCGTGAGTTCCACACTTCGTTATTCACCTTGATACACCTTTGTATATGAATGGAATGGATGGAGCTTGAAAGAAAATAATGGTGGTGTAAGTAGGGGAGTTCGGCCGAAGCTTGTATGAGGGAGAATGGAGTGAGTTTGTTGGTGATTAAGTGAAGAAGATGAGCATTCTTATAACTCTCATGGTCTATTACCCAAAGGTCCTTGTGTTTCCTAGAGTACTAACAAGATCATCCAATTTCCAAGGAGAAGATTATGGATAAGATTATGGGAGATTTAGTAGAGATTGGAGGAATCTTGAGGTGGGTCCCCTTACTTGGGCCGTAATATATCAAGGGGGGAGGTTAAGTGTAAATTTAATTGGTAACTTGTTAAATAGTTGAAGGTTAAGTATAATGTCTAGTGTTTAGTGTGTTTTATGCTTTGTGTAATAAATTTAAGTGTTCGGGGACCATAACTAGCTCAGAAAAAGTGAAACAATGTTTCTTGCAATATTTTAGTGTTCCGGGTAATCTCCGGTTGTTCGGTTAGATACCGTTCCGTTAAAGTGCTAAGTTATTCCATATAGTGTCCTATATATATCTTTTTGCAACACTTTTGATTCCCAACACTTGGGAAAGCATACAGGATTATTTAGTCAAGTTTTCTACACAAGACTAGTATGTTAACAAGCACATGTAAGTATAACACAGTAGTCAGAAAGCAGTTAAGTAATTCAGCACAGACATCAAGCACTTTAATTGTCATTAATAAATCGTACGGATACATGTAATTATGAGGGTTATCACAATCCAACACACCCCTTAATCTTCAATCCATGCGGCTGCACCTCCTCGTATTCTTGAACTTCAGAAAAGGACCTCAAATGAACTACATTTATCTGAGCCACCAACACTTGCAACTTCAACCAGGTCTTCCTCATCATCACTAGTTATGATCAACCAATTCGTATTCTTTGTTCCACTTGGTCTAACATTGCTCGGTTCATACTTTTGAGCATTGTTGTTGAAGATAGGAATGTAGCCGGTTGGATAGTATTGCACATAACTTGCACTTCGCTTCTTGATTTAACTAAAATGCCCCTCATGTGAGGGGCACGTGACTGAATTTTAACGAAGAACATGGATGAAGTTACATCTAGGGGCCAAAAAGGATAGAAAAAATGATGTTGGGGGTTGGAATGTCAAAAGATTCCTTTTGAAGATAATAGGGTTAAAGTGACTTAACCACATGGGCTAAAAACGTAATATCCTCTTTTCATTTAATGGGTAAAATATCCGATATGCCCTAATGTGCAAGACACGTGACCAGATTTAACACACAAAATTAACGCCCGTTAAATGAAAAGACATAATTGTCACAATATATGAACATAAAGGATCAACTATGTTATTTGTTATTACCAAGACCAAAACTGAAATTCACAATATACCTAAAGACCGAAAATTCTAATAAACTAGTAAAAGGATAACTTTATTTGAATCAAGAGAGATCAAAATGATATTTTTGTAATAGCCGGGTCCATTTTGAAAGCTCTTAAAATGCAGAGGGTGATTATAGTAAAATTCGTATAAGGGTAACCTCACACTTTCTATTTAAATGAGTCTAATTCCATTTCCATCATAATCACCGCCGCACCCTTTCTTCTCCCATCCATTGACATCCCCGACCATAAAGATGACATCTCTTATTCAGTACCAATGTAAGAGCTTTTATTTTCATTTTATCTAATTTGATTTACCTCATAATCTTACTTTACATTTTTAAAAATCATTGCTTGTTTTCAAAGTACCAATTTATTTTTTATTTAACTAATTTTAAAGACATATATGCTTTGATTTTGTTGGTGATAATGTAACATATATGCGTACTAACTCAGATCGGTTTTCAAAATGAAGAAATTCGTTACCAAATACATTTATAGGAATTTTGATTTTCTACAAGCATGTTCTAGCTTAGATCTATAAACAAATGAAGAAGAATTTGTCACAGATTTTTTGTTCCTTATTTGTCGTGTAGTTCTAAGGATTTTATGTTTTCTGCTTGTTTTGTTGGTTTTAAATGTTAGGTTTGGTGTTATTCACCCATCACACATCACAAATGGATTTGTCTAATCATTTTGGTGGAGACTATAGCATGTTGATCGTTCATAGCGTTTTAAGGATCTCAAATGAGAAAGGTAAAATCCGAAGTCATTCAAACTACTTTAGAAAGTCGTAATTGCAAAAAAAAAAAAAAAAAAAATCAGGAAAGTCAAGGCCTATCGTAAAGTTAAAAATAAAAAAACACACTTGCTTCACTTCATTTCACGCACGCAGCAGTGGCGACTGCACCGCACGAACTCCTGAGCAGCAGCACTGTACTATACGCTCACCGCAGCAGAAACGTTGCACGCAGCAGCGGTGACTGCACGCACGCCACATGCAGCAGCGGCGACTGCACCGCACGCACGCCTCAGCAACATTACCACACTGCATGCCCGCAGTAGCGGCTGCGCGGCTGCACTGCACGCTCGCCTCAGCAGCAGCGTCGAACTGCACGCACGCCGCAGCAGCAGTGTCCCATGCAGAAGCGGCGGTTGCACGCCCGCAGCAGCAACATGCAGCTGAACTCCCACGGCTGCACTGCATGCACTCCTCAGCAGCAGCACCGCATGCAACAGCGGCGGCTGCGCGGCTGCATGACAGCATCAGTAGCGGCTGCACCGCACGCAACAGCGCGGCTGCACGATCACTTAACATTTTCTTAAAGGAGTCTCAAGAAAAACTGCTGCTATGTGTCTATTTTTAAGGGCATAAGCATATTCTTCTGGAGAAGAAAAGTTTCTTATATTTTCACTCTTGAAACCCAAGACATCTTCCAAATATCTGGCCACATGGGACCCTTTGCTGTACCCCACAACAGCATTTGCATTCTTCAATGCCTCATAATCAGTAACTTGAGGTTTCAACCTTTTAATAGTGAGCTTACTGGTGAGGCTGCCTCATATATCAGGCCAACGCTTTCTGATCAATGGAACTAGTACTGATCTCTTAGGTTTTTTATTATATCATCATGTGTCACATCGAAATATACATAAATACACACGCACAACCACACGCATGCACGTGCGCACACACACACACACATATATATTCTATTGTATGTTTGTTTAATTCATTTGCTAAAGTTAGTATCTTGTAGGTTTAAATTTGATGATGAACATACGTGTTACCAAAGAAGAAGATATGAAGAGAGTATTGTTTGAACTT
Source organism: Helianthus tuberosus (assembly GCA_030545235.1). Lineage (NCBI taxonomy): Eukaryota > Viridiplantae > Streptophyta > Magnoliopsida > Asterales > Asteraceae > Helianthus > Helianthus tuberosus. Next base: position 42,577,798 of record CM060357.1, on the reverse strand, counting down.
TATGGAGGCAAGAAGGTAATTTGGTGGATGATATAGGTGATTTATAAGCATACACTTTACATAAACTTATACCTGATTCATGTATTATGTATTATTTTGAATTAGTTACATGAAGCTAACCTTGGGGTCAATTCTACTCCATCTGATTATACAAAGAATTCAAATGCAAGTATGCTTGTGAAAGTGAGAAGGCTAAAATACTCTGTAAGGTGGATGAGACGGATATGACAGAGCACCTTTAAGTAAGAATTTTAGTTTATAATTTGGTATTCATATTAAATTTTGTAATCATACTCAAAATCACATTGAGTATTTTATCTTCCAGATAAGATTGAAGAATGAAGAGGCACATTTGTATACAAACATAAAGGTTTTAGTTCCCATCGTTGCTCTCTTTAGGATTACTATTTTAGTTCATAAAATAGTTATTTACCTTGAAATTTGATGAAACTAGGTTGCTTATCATGGGGATCATCATAAACATATTGGGAAACATATATATTTTGATCTAGTGGATCTTGATAAAGTTCGTATGCAAAATCAGCCCTCTTTTGCTCTATTCCAGGTACAATCTTTTGTTATTATCATACATAATTCAAGTAGCATTTTGTAATTTTATATTTTATAAATCTGAAGATCTGAAAATTCAAGTACCAGCGGCGTATCCACCATGCGTGTACTATATTACACACGCCTCGTTATTTAAGTCACTCAAACCAACCAACATTGTAAAATATCCATGTTTAATCCAATAGTCAAATGTCATAGTATAATCCAAGTTGAATATAAACCATGTAATGTGTAAGCAAGAGTTATGTATGGTAAGTAAAATGAGACTACTTAAACCACAAGTAAAAAAATATACAAAACAAAGTATTTTGAATAAATCAAAAGTTATGTTTTGTAAAATAACTAAATAAATACATGCTTTATTGATACAAACACTTATGTGGTAAGTTAACGCATACATTCAAGCCTTGAGACAGCAGGATAACCTTAGAGTAAAGATCATCAAAGTAAAATGTTTTCGGATTCAGTCATTCCTTACATCCAAACAAACCTAGGATGTCAGGAACGAGATTTGTCAAGTCCTATGGTACCATTACTTACTACCGAGCGGCGTAGCTAATGTTAATGAATGTAGTTTAGTCCCGTTGTACAAACCAAATGTCATACCAAAAACAAACATGTAATGGAAGTAATGTACTAAGTATGCTTAGTCAACATACAAAGCAGAAAAGTCATGTAAATCAATGTCCTAAATATGCTAAGTTAACATATAAAGCAGAAAACGTCATGTAAATCAATGTGCTAAATATGCTAAGATAACATAAAAAGCAGAAAAAGTCATGTAAATCAATGTGCTATCATGCCAAGTAAACATGCATAGCAAAAGAAGATGTAATGTAAATTAATATGCTAGCATGCTAATTAAACATACATAGCAAGACAAAATGAAATTTATGTACTAATAGTGTACTAATGAACATAGCAAGTATATGATATGAAAACATGGAAAACATGAAAATAACAAGTAGGCACATGTGTTTCACCCCAAAATGTTTGAAAAACAGTAAAAGAGGGGTCTATGTACTCACTTCAGATTGCTCAATAGACTTTAGATATCCACCAAGCAAAGCTAGAAGATCACGGAATCAAACGACACCTAATATAGGTAACTACATTACTAAACGGACCTATTCAGAGGATCGGGTAGCATTAGGGTTCGTAAACCAAATGAGTGTAAGAACTCATGTAATATGGTTTAACAAAGCCTACATACTAAAACGAAACTTATTCTAAGTGCTTTTGACCCGTTACGACCCGTTTAGGTAGCTTATGCTACTTTAACGCGTCATTCGCGTAAAACCCGTTCGGAACGCCTAACTAGTCCTATGACAAGTAATATATGCCTTAATATGTTTAATATTGTTGTTAAATCAGTTTAGATGTCAAAAATTAGGTTACATAGGCCTAAAATGAAATTTGGCATAAAAAGGGCATTATGGTAATTAACCTAAGGCATATATATTACCTATCATACAACTACTTAAACGACGTGACCATAAGGTATAACCTCGGAAGGTTATTCCATATACAACTATGGTGACCCAAAGTGTTTGGTCGGATCCTAATGATCGACCAAATGGGTCGGGTTCGAAAGCATAAGTGACTGATTAGATCGCTTACCCTTACGACCCTAGACAAGCATAAATCTAAAAGTGACGAGCTAAGCATGTTAAGACATGCTTAACGACTTTAGAAAACAGGTTTGGTATCAAAACTGATACCTAAGAGTAGTTTGGATACAAAATACGCAAGAATACGCATTTTGGCCGAAACTACGACTCCTCACTGAGCCTAGATAACGTGGTAATCAGTAGGTATAGTCGCTAGGGACTATAACCATCGTGATTACGCTCACGTTATGAAGTTCAAACGAACTTCGCATTGACCATAAACTGGTCAATGCAGAAAGTCAAACTGCCAAACGCAGTTTGACTTTCAAGCTAAAAACGCATAAAAAGAACGAAGGAACCCTTACAAAGGGTCCCCGCAAGATTTGATTCGATTTTCTCTCAGGTAGGAAGCATATACTTCAACTTAGAGAGCGTAAATCAGATTCATATTGTGGGTTGCAAGTGAACTATGGAGGGGTATTTATAGTTTTTGTAGAACCGTTAGGATCATATCTTGGAGAAGAGGGAATGGTCTTGGCCCTACACTTCATACCCACTGATTTGTGAACCTATGGGCCCCTAAAACAAGCACATAGAATCAAAGAAACCAGGTGCAAAGGTGTGTAACAGCTAGATCAAGCTAGAAAACACTTCTGCTGGTCTGGGACCTGCTTACGGACCGCAAGGAGTAGAGCATACGGTCCGTAAGGACCCTGCAGGTCAGCAAACTTGTAAAATGGCAGAACAGGCCCATGAGTCTCCGAACTTGATTTTTGATGCGTTTTGACACGTTTAAGCCCCGTTAACCTCACTTAAAGGCTCAAATATGAATTTAAAGTATAGGAAACTTAAAATGTGCTCAAAAATATCTCGGATGTCGGCTCGTTTGGTCGTACGGTTGCGTTGTTCGGTTAATTACGACGGAAGTTGTAACGAACGCAAATACTATCCAAATTAAGCGACTAATGGATTTTTCTTATGCCAAACACTAAAATAAGATATTTTAATGTTTACATAAATTTTTGGATGTCCGGATGTATTCAGATCGTAAGTTATGCGCGAAAATGCAAACTTATGCACTTTTTGACGCTTTTAGCCCCTGAATGAGCATAAAGTTTATTTTAGCACATCGAACTCCTTAAAGCCTATTTCTAAGCTATGTAAAGGATATTTAGGGTGTTTTTAACTTATGGTCATGTTCCAGAATGTCCGTTACAGTTCAAATAGGCATACTTTCACAGTTTGTCGAATTTAGTCCCTGTTAAGCGAATAGACTTGATTTTGCCATACCAAAGCCTTAAAAACTTATTTCTAAGTGATGTAAAGGTTATTTAAGGTATGTTAAGCATATGTTGATGTTCTGGAGTATTTTTCGTGTTAAACTGATTACGTTTACGCACCAGTTTGCGTATAATTCTCCAGAAAGTGATATAGAGTTAGAAATTGAATAAAAGTCAAAACATGAAAAACATCAAACATAAATAAACAAATATTGGGATCAAATAACTTTATTTCATTGATAACTGAACTGTTTACAATGATTACAAGCACAGATGTCACAGTCTCCCCTACTTGTGGAAATTTCGTCCCGAAATTTGTTTAGAGGAAACTCGTGAGAAAAGATGCGGATACTTCGCCTTCATTTGATCTTCACGTTCCCAAGTAAACTCAGGCCCACGCTTAGATTCCCAGCGAACATTAACAGAAGGAATGCGCTTGCGTTTAATCCATTTGACTATTCGGTCCATGTTTTCCACAGGTTTCTCAACAAAATGTAGTGTTTTATCAACACGAATTTCGTCAAGTGGTATGTGGAGGTTCTCATCAGCTAAACACTTCTTGAGATTGGACACGTGGAAGGTTGGATGAACATTTCCAAGTTCAGGAGGTAACTCAAGTCTGTAGGCTACCTTACCGATTCTTTCGATGATCTTGAATGGTCCAACATATCTAGGTGCAAATTTTCCTTTCTTTCCAAATCTGATCACACCTTTCCAAGGTGAGACCTTAGGTAATACACGATCACCGACTTGAAATTCCAAGGGCTTGCTTCGTTGGTCCGCATAACTCTTTTGACGGCTTCGAGCTGTCTGGAGGTTATCACGAACTTTCTTAACCTTATCAGTTGTCTCTAGAATGAGGTCAGGTCTAGTAAGCCGAGCCTCACCGATCTCATTCCAGCAGACTGGTGAACGACATTTTCGACCATAGAGAGCCTCGAAAGGAGCCATGTTGATGCTGGAGTGATAACTGTTGTTGTAGGAGAAGTCAATCAATGGAAGATGTGAATCCCAACTACCACCAAAATCGATCACGCAAGCTCTGAGCAAATCCTCCAAAGTCTGGATTGTTCTTTCAGATTGACCATTAGATTGCGGATGATAAGCAGTGCTTAGATTAAGTTGGGTCCCCATAGCAGATTGCATGGTTCTCCAAAAATGAGAAGAGAAGCGAGCATCTCTGTCTGAAATAATGTTCAGGGGAACATCATGTCGAGATACTATTTCATCCACATAGATTTTAGCCAACTTTTCAGCAGATAGATCCTCACATATAGGCAAGAAATGCGCTGATTTAGTAAGACGATCAACAACTACCCAGGTGGCATCATGACCTTTCTTAGTGCGCGAAAGTTTAGTAATGAGATCCATGGCAATGTTTTCCTATTTCCAAACTAGAATCTTTGGTTGCTCTAAAAGACCAGAAGGATGTTGATGTTCAGCCTTAACCTTAAGACAAGTAAGGCATTTTGAAACGTATAAGGCTATGTCTTTCTTCATATCAGGCCACCAATACTGAGTACGAAGATCCTTATACATCTTATCTGAGCCAGAATGAATAGAATAACGAGACTTATGAGCTTCATCCATAAGCAAAGTGCGGAGATCATCTAGGCTTGGGACCCACAAACGGTCCATGAAATAATACGATCCATCGTCCTTCAGTTCAAGATCAGGCTTAATGTGATAGGGTAATTCCTTACCCATCAAGTCTTGTGAAACACAAGTATGTTGAGCCTGAGAGATGCGGGCTTGAATATCAGATCGAGCTTGAATATCAGATTGAACACGAACACAATGAAGCTTAGTACGTTCCTTACGACTCAATGCGTCAGCCACAACATTCGCCTTACCAGGATGGTAGCGAATTTCGCAGTCATAGTCTTTTAGAAGTTCAACCCAATGTCTTTGCCTCATGTTGAGTTCTTTCTGATTGAAGATATGCTGAAGACTTTTGTGGTCAGTGAAAACCACACATTTTGTACCATACAAATAGTGTCTCCAGATCTTAAGAGCGAACACAACAGCACCCAACTCAAGATCATGAGTGGTGTAGTTTTTCTCATGCACCTTCAACTGCCTCGATGCATATGCTATGAATTTGTTCCTTTGCATTATAACACAGCCAAGTCCCAAATTGGATGCATCGCAGTACACGACAAAATCATCATTGCCTTTGGGCAAAGATAGGATAGGCGCATCACAAAGCTTCTGCTTCAAGGTCTGAAATGCGTCTTCTAGTTTAGAACCCCATTCAAAGGGTTTATTCTTCTGAGTTAGAGCAGTTAGGGGAACTGCAATCTTCGAGAAATTTTCGATGAAGCGGTGGTAATAACCCGCGAGACCCAGAAAAGAACGAATCTCAGTAGGAGTAGTAGGCGTGTCCCAATCCTTAATCGCACTGATCTTGGAGGGATCTACATGAATACATTGTTCGTTGACAATATGACCCAAAAATTGAACTTCTTTAAGCCAAAATTTGCACTTGGAGAATTTGGCGAAAATTTGCTTTTTCTCTAGGAGTTCCAGAGTAAGACGAAGATGTTGCTCATGATCAGCTTGCGTCTTAGAGTATATCAAAATGTCATTAATAAAAACGATGATGAACTTGTCCGGATAAGGTTTGCAAACCCTATTCATCATGTCCATGAAAACAGCAGGAGCATTAGTCAAACCGAATGGCATAACTGTGAACTCATAATGCCCATAACGAGTGCGGAATGCTGTCTTGGGAATATCTTCTTCATGCACACGAAGTTGATGATACCCAGAACGAAGATCAATCTTCGAAAAATAAGAAGTGCCCTGTAACTAATCAAAGAGATCATCAATGCGAGGTAGGGGATATCGATTCTTGATGGTAAGCTTATTAAGCTCACGGTAATCGATGCACATTCTGAAAGATCCATCCTTCTTCTTGACAAAAAGAACGGGAGCACCCCAAGGGGAAAAGCTAGGACGAATAAAACCTTTATATGAAAGCTCCTGAAGCTTCTTAGATAGCTCTTGCATCTCAGACGGTGCAAGACGATATGGAGATCTGGCAATAGGATTGGCACTAGGTACAAGATCAATACGGAACTTGACTTGGCACGCTGGGGGTAATCCAGGTAACTCCTCAGGAAATAGCTCCGGATAATCCCGAACGACAGGGATATCTTGAATAGACTTACCTTTGCCTTTATCTGCTACAACATGTGCCAAGAAGGCCACATAGTTCTTTCGCAGATACTTCCAAGCTTGAAAACAAGACATGAGCTTGAGACTACTAGCAGGCTTCTCACCACGAACTTGTAGGATCTCACCTGACGAAAGCGGCACACGAATGATCTTCTCAAAACATACTACCTCTGCGTGATGCTTGGCTAACCAATCCATACCCACAATAATGTCAAAACTCCCAAGTTGCATTGGCGTGAGGTCAATGGGAAAAAGATGGTCGTTAAGGTTTAACTGGCAGTTGCGAAGAATAGAATCAAGAACAACGGGTTCACCACTAGCAACTTCTACTGTCAAAGGCTTACCTAGTTTTGTTCTAGACACACGAAGCAAAGGCTCAAAAGATAATGACACAAAACTTTTATCGGCACCAGAATCAAACAGAACAGATGCAGGTTGAATATTAACAAAGTACGTACCGTTAACCACTTCATTTTCTGCTTGCGCCTCTTGCGCATTCATGTTGAAGACCCAACCTCGAGCCTGAGCCTGAGCCTGAGCTTGATTCGCATTCACCAATCTTGGACATTGATTACGGTAGTGGGTCAGGTCCCCACAGTTATAACAAGAACCTGGTGGGTAGTGAGGTCGTGCAGCTTGACCTTGTTGCTGAGCAGGAGGCTGAGCAACTCGTTGAGTCGGGTTCTGAACTGCCCGATTCTGATTGGCTGGAATGCGACATGTGTCAGCAAGATGACCAGATCTTCCGCAGTTGGTGCAATGATGACACTGGATGTGCGGTTGATGATGACCGTTACATCTATTGCACAAAGGTGCATTACCAAGATAAGGTTTCTTGGCAAGTGGTTGCGCAGGCTGATTTGCCTGTGTAGTAACGGCGTAGTTTTGGGAAGCCTTACGCTTCCTTGAACCCTTCGAGGAACCAAATCCTTACCCTTCTTGTTTTTACCTTTCTTTCTATCCTCTTTGTCAGATGACTGCTTCTTACCCTTGTCACCTTTTCTATGCAGCTTACCCTTTCGAACTTGCGACTCAGTCAATGTCGCAGATAGCTCGATTGCCTGACGGACTGTGGTAGGGTTACTACCAGTAACGATGTCTTACACGGAGTCAGGCAAGCCATCGATATACCTCTCGATAGCCTTCTCGAGTGGGGTAACCATGGTAGGGCATACCAAACTCAACTCCTCATACCTATCAGTGTAAGCCCGGTGCTCACCACTATCCTGCTTCAAGTCATCGAACTCCCTTTCTAGAGCTCGCAGTTCATGACGAGGACAAAACTCCCTCATCATAAGCGCCCTAAGTTCAGCCCATGTTTGTACTAGAGCAACCTCAGCACCACGGTCTCTCATAACCCCGTTCCACCATGTGAGAGCCCTCTTCTGAAACACACTGGAAGCAAACTCGACTTTGCGATTATCAGGACACTGAATGTGACGAAACGTATTCTCAATGCTCTCGAACCACTGTAGGAGCCCAGTTGCTCCGTCAGAACCACTAAACTTGAGTGGTTTAGCCGAGTTAAAACTATTGAAGTTGCATGGAGCATTATTGTTGTTGTTGGCTTGGTTCCATTGAGCAATAAGATTTGGGAACGCAGCAGCCATTTTCTGCGCGATGATTTCTGCCAGTTCGGCATTTGGTAGCGGATTTTCGTGTCGAGGATGCATTCTAAAATAGGGAACATGAAAGGAACGAGTGAGATGATTAGATGAAAAGAATGAGATGAAACAAAAATCGACAAAAGCAAAGATGGTGGTCATTCGTCCGTATCACAAAGCAAACAAATGACACATAGTGACTAATCAAAGTTAATGGGTCAAAAACAATGCTTCGCGAAGACATGCTCGCCTATAAGTGAACACTCACCCCAAGAGTTCCCAGGTAAGAGTGACTGGTCCGATTATGTGGATTTGTACGAACACTCTAGCCTTAGATAGAAAACCCAGGGTACAGGCATTCACCCTTCCAGTTTGCATCTGTTCACACTATTTAGAACCCAAAACTTTGACGAGATTTTGAAAACTTGGAAGGCACAAGGCCAAAAGAATCATTCAAAAATGGATGGTAAATTTTCAAAATCATTATGAAAAATCAAAGAGTTCAAAACCATATAATAAATCATTTAAAAACAGATGATTGATTTTCAAAAAATCGTTTCGGAAAATTGGGTTCTTGTTTTGGTGATCACCTAAGGATAGGTGAAGTGCATGTTTTAATATCTAAACACAAGACAACTTGTGTTGGGGTCCTAGAAAGGTTATAGTCTAGGTCAAAGCATTACTAATAACCTAATTCCCTATAACCATTGGCTCTGATACCAACTCTTCTGTCATACCCCGACCACGTAAAACATCAAATCGTGGCAGAAACGTCAGGGAGTGTTGTAACAGAATTATTGTTCCATAACCATGGTAATTAAAATTATATTTTATTCAACAACCAAAAGTGAAATACATTGTTTCAAAACAAGAACCAAAGAGTACATTACATAATTTAAACTAGTTCTATCTTTATTTTAAGTCTCTAAGGCACAGGTCCGCCCTAGTGTGTCACGAACATCCTAAGCAGCAGCTCCTGAAAACACATGTGAAAATAGGTACGTCAGCATAAAAATGCCTGTGAGATACAAAGGTTTTATGAAAATAAGATTCATGACTTGAGTTTAAAGAAATGTTTAATAAAAATCCAGTCATGAACCTTGTTAATTGTTTTGTTTTATAAATCATTTGAAAAACATTAGCAAAATCAGATGATATGTATATATATAAAAGAATATTGTATGGTTAAAAGTGTTGGTGCACTTGTGTCTGTACTTTGTCTGTATTTTGTATCGATGTAAAACGTTGTCTTCGTTAGTCCTGTAAGTTTGACCAGTCAACCATCCTCCGGTTTGACTTGGTCAAACAGTTGGAAAATGTTTGTAAGTTGTCTGAGTCGAAGACTGTGTCATCGAAGGATTGTTCGAATCCTTCGATGATCTCGAAAGATAGCTTTCGATTGATGCACTTCGATAGATGCCATCCTTCGAAGTCTATGTTGATCATTCGAGAGGCTTCTGGTCGATAGATGATCCTTCGATCATCTATCGGATCCTTCGACACAGACCTGCTGTGTTCGGGTATATATACCCATGTGTTGTGTTCATTTCAGTGGAGACAGGAGATGAACACTAGACAAGTGTGAGAGCATACTGTAAACACAGAGAGCACACGAGAGGTTGAGAGAGTTTACATATTACGTTTGTAAACATTGTTCTGTAACTGATTCCGCGTTTAATACAAGATGTATTAATCGTTGATACCGCGTGTGTTATCTTTACTTGTTTTCGTCTCTATCTCGGTTTGCTGATCTTGTTGGATTCCGCACAACAAGATCGGTTCGTATACAAGGAAGTAGGTGGTTAGATCCGTATCCGGACACGGGGACCTACAAGTGGTATCAGAGCCTTGGCTCTTCTCCTTGTTAAAACCGAGTGTTTTCGGGTTGTTTTTCGGGTTTTCAAAATTCATATTTTCTGAAAAAAAAAAAAAAAAAAACTCTATAAATCTGGTTAAATCTTGTTGTTTTGCTGATTGTTTTTATCAAAACCCTGTATTACTCATGTTTGCATGATTATTTTGTTGGTTTTGTTAACATTTTAGCAAAAGTTTGTGTTTGAAATATCAAAGGTTTTCCAGAAATTCAAAAAGTTCATCTGTTCGTTCAAAGGGTTTTTGATAAAGTTTGCTTTTTGATCTTCTAAAACATATTACATAGTTGTTTGTGTCGAAGGATCATCTATCTTTTCGAAAGGTCATCTCATTGAATCGAAGGATAATCTTCCACCCACAACAACTTCGAAAGATCAACATAACCCCCAACGATTTCGAAAGATACATCATTATCCCCAACGATTTCGAAAGATCAGCATATATTGAATCGAAAGATGTTGTGAATCGAAAGATCTTTCATACCCCGAAAGATATATTCGAAGGATCATCCTTCGGTTGTGGAAACAGCTGTCTCAGGATATTGTTTTGTTGCTTTGTTCATCGCAGAAAGAGAAAAGTCAGACATGAAAGTTGTTGTCGGCTGAGTGTGTATCGAAAAAAATTGTGAAAGGATTAAAATATTAGAAGCAAACCGAAAGTTGTCCACATGTTTGTGAATTGGTAATTGTAATTGATTATAATATTGTAAAGAAGGGATAAGTGGGTTCGAGAATCTAACTATCAGTGGGGCATGGGAATATTTGTGTCACCAAGATAGTGTTTCTATTTGTTTAATAACTGACATATTAAAACCTGGTTATCCTTTTTGACAAAACAAAGTGTTTGATGAAACAAAATAACCAGTTTCATCGCTCAAGAGTATAAGCCCTGTTTCGTCGGTTCTTAAAAACAAAACATACTTGGGTCCTGTTTCGTCAAAGGCCCAACACCAATTAATCTGTTTCGTCAATTTTCAAAACAACTTAGAATTGGGCCTGTTTCGTTATTTGTCAAGCCCAACAATCTTTGAAGTTTGTTTCGCCGCTTGTTTAAACAAATGAATTGGGTACTTGTTTCGTCTTTTTGAAACAAAGGTTAGTGGGTTTTTGAACAAGTAATTAGTTACCTGTTTCGTGACTCCTTAAAGCAATTAAGTGGGCCTGTTGTTTCGTCTTAATTCGTTGAGGCCCAACAAACAACCGTCACCTGTTTCGTGGAAGTAAAGCCCAACAAACATCAACTTGTTTCATCAAGCTATTTGTTTCGTCATTCAACCTGTTTGTTTGAGGTGTGATTTACAGAGGTATTATTTTTCTTGATCAAAAATGATTTCGGCCTGGGGTGTTCCCTTACCTGCTTCTCCTGCATGGGCCGAATCTCCCGTACCTGTATCTTCGCAAGCTAATGCTATATCTACCGGTCAGTGGGGTGTTCCGATAAATACAGATCCAATTCAAACAGCGTTTGTGTCTCACACTGACATATTTGGCAATACTATCCAAGTTCCGGTCCCTCCAAAAACAGACATGTTTGGAAATCCGCTTCAACCAGTTCCTCAACCAGTGCCTCAACAGCAAACCCAAAGGCCTCCTGTGACAACAGATTTATATGGCAATCCGATACAAGTTCCTGTTAAGCCAGCTCAGCATGGGAACCAGAACCCTTTCAGAAATCAAGGCAACCAGGAAAATCAGAACAGGAACAATGAGCGTTTGTTGATACCTGTCAACAACCAAAGCCGAACAGGACCATCAAATGCTAACCAGGCACTTGTGGTTCAAATAGACGAAGGTGGTGATTGGTCAATCCGGTTGAGTAGTGATGCTCCAGATGGAACAGCTTGTTTTGCTAAGGTTGTCAAGGATCTTAAACACGCCAGTGGTGAAGAATCTTCCACCAATGGTGATGAATCCTCGGGAAACCATGACAGTTCTGAACATGACAGTAGTTCAGATGAAGATGTTTCAACTTCAGTTAAGGATGATACAACTTCAAGTTCAAGCGAGGATGGATCTGAATATGAATCATCAAGGGAGGTTGTTGATTCTGATGCAGAAAGGTCAAAATCTGAGAGTGATTCCAGTCAGGTATGTGTCGATGAACCCACTGCTGTTAATTGTGATAATTGTGATAGATTGGGTGTTAAATGTGCTGATTTAGAAGCAAACATGTCTAAGTTGCAAGGCAAACATGATGCTTTACAAGCTAGTTTGTTTGACTTGCAAGACAAACATGTTTCAGTGAATGATAAGTGGTGTGAATTGCAAAGCAAACATGAGGCTTTGCAAGAGAAATATGATGTGACATTCATCCACAATCAGAAATTGACTGTTGATCTCTCTAAGTGCACAGAAGCCAACATGTTTTATGAAAACCATGAAAAGGAGTTTAAGTCGATGATTGAAACATTAAAGAAAGATAAAACTGAACTGACAAAAATGGTTTCAAGAAAACAAACGGAAATAAACCTTTTCATCAGTAGGCTTGAGATAATGCAAAAAGAAATGGCTTGTGTCAAAACTGAAAGTGAGGCGATCCGACTCAAGTTAGACAGCTATCTAAGCTCTAGCTATGTGTTGGATCACATCATTGATGTTCAGAAAGAGAAACGGGATGTCACATGCATTGGATATAAGAAATGTCCACCACCCGTGAGAAACAATTATGATGCCATGCCTGATGAGGAATATAGAACTCACTTTGAGCCATCTGTTCCTCTAGATGTTAAGGAATTTGCAGCAGAATGTGCAACAGGACTCGGATACAAGAAAGAGGAATCATCAGATTCAGATGTATCAGCAGATACAAGTGTGTCTCCTGCTGAACCGAATCAGAATCCTCCAGTTGTTATTGAGGATGCTGATTCTTCTGATGATGAATCTGATGATACTGATTCAGCAAAGTCTGATGCGGTGATCAAAGAAGAGGACATACCTCTTGAGAATCATATTCTGTGTGATCCTCCTGCAAAGCCCGCTAAGACTGTTGCAACCGAGTCCACATCTGCCCAAGAGTCGGAGAGTGTGGATTTGCTGTATACTCTTGTTGGTGATAATAAAATCTACTCAGACAAAGATTTTCCTATTAAGAATGTTAATCAATCTTTAATCAGTAAAGTCTTTGAAAATTCAACAAGTAAGTTTTTGGGAAAGACAGGATCACGTGTTACTGTAACACAGTGCCCTCCTATCCCAAAGGCCGAAGTTCGAAAACAATTTGGCAATCAAAAGTTACCAACAGTGCAAAAACAGCAAAATCATGCCAAATCAAAAGGTAAAACACCGACTCAAAATCCAAGGAAGCCGAATCAGAAGAAGAAAAAGAATGTGAACTTTGTGAAATCTAAGGGAACGGACAAAATTGCAAATTTTGAAAACCAATCTAACTTAGATTTTGTCAAGAAAGCAACAGTGAGGAAAAGAAATGAACTAAACAGTTCAAAACCTAGTACTTCGAGATCACAAAGTTCATCATCATCGGCAAGACGACCACATGATACTTCGGGGTTTGTTGAACGAAGATCATGTTTTGAATGTGGCACAATTGGACATATCATTCGAAATTGTCCGTATCTTCATAAGTTAAAAGCAAAAGTTGATGCCCCCCATGGTAACAATTACCATAAAAGATTTGTTTCACCAAAACAAGACCCTCGTCTTGTTAAACAACAAGAAGTGAAACAGAGAAAGAAGCAACGGAAAAATGTTGAAAAGGTTTTAAAACCGGAGGTTGTCCAAACACAGTCTATTAAGTTAGAAGTTAAAAATGAAAAACAAAAACAGATTTGGAAACCAAAATTGGAAATTGTTTCAGGGGGAGCTACATCAATTCCGAATCATCGGGAAATGGATGTCACAATCCTCGATGATGACGGACGACCCAAGTCTGTGAAGGCTTGGGTCCCACTCTCCAACTAATCTTTGAATGAGTGTGCAGGATGTTCCAGGAGGAACTATTGATAGTCTTAGGATTGTTGATAGTGGAGCGTCCATGCACAAGATCGGCGACATAAGGCTCCGAAATATTGTTACTTTTAGGAGAATATTGTTGCCATTGATGGAGAGAAAGGAAAAAGATAAGAAGACAAACATTCCGATGAAGGAATGATGGTGAAAGAATGTGGTTGAATGAAGTTGAAAAATTCGACCAGATGAAATATGTGCCAAAATTTGGTTGTTATGGTTTTTGATCGGGTCAACAGGAAAGATTCCAACAAAATGTACGCACAAGCAGCACGTTTGAAGTTCAAAATCAACATGATGAACGTGCAGTGTACATTTCTTGGCGGTGTGATCGAAGAAAATGTGTTGGTTGAACAAACCAACCGGGTGTGCGGATGCCTTGGCATGGATTGAACAAACACACACTACTTCTCAAAGAGAAAGACAAAGACCTTCGCTGGTACAATGTGGAAGACCAGCCGGACCCAGAGGTTTTTGATCTTGTTGCTGTCAAGAGACTTCTCAGTAGCTACAAAGAATCGACTTTGAAGTCCACACCGGGTGGATATCCAGTTTGGGAGAGCACTCAGATTCCTTGCAATGCACGAAGCAGTTGCAGGATACGGTTTTGAATTACTAATCTCTCCTATACTTGTCGATATTTTAGCTGCTTTATGAATTATTATCATCTCATACAGCACTCTTTGACCAGACACTTTGATCTCGAATATCACCTCACACGTGATTGTTTCACTATGAAACTCGTCAATGTTGTCATGGTCCGCACCGCTTACCGACGTGCCAACTGATTTTTCCAAAATTCGATAAATCTTTTCAGATTCAAAATTAATTTTGGTAAACGGCATTGAGGTGAAACATGAGTTAACCAACATCGGAAAATAATTTTTTTTGTAAATACCTTTGTGTTTTTAATTTGTCTTAGTTTGTTGATTTTAGGGGGAGTAAATCCAAAATTTGAAAAATCCAAAAACATTGAAAAATTTCAAAAACACAAAAACAATGGAAAAACAAAAATGAGTTTCTTGGCGAGCAAAAGAGAAAATGATAGTACATCAGTGGTCTGTCTAAACCTCTTTAAACCTAAAATGAAAAATCGATAAGCAGCTCTATATAAGATGTATCGGTAGGCTCACAATCATTTTAAAGTGTGCAGGGTGATATAAACTTAAATCGACTGAAGACCAGGTGGGAACCATTCATTGGCATATGGTCTTGGTACCGAAATTTCGTTTGAGAGATTGCCGAGGTTCTGAGATATTCGGTCTTTATGCTGCTTATCATCTGGGTATCATGGTTGTATCTTTTACCGAAAAATAACGGGGACGCAAGTCTAGATCTTCCATGATACTATACATACGTGTACATACTGCATACGACCTCAATAAGTGATCAACAATCACATGTCCCTCAAAATAAGTGATAAGATATCACAAATTCTTTCCGGGTGTCAAGTTCGTCTCTCTGCTGTACGAAAGTACTGACCTGTTCACGGACTTGCTCCTGTGCCCTCATGCATCGAAAATCAAGTTCCTCATCAATAAGTGATTCTATCACATAGGGCTTGTTTTCAAAACAAAATAAGTGAGAATCTCACATCATATACGGTCAAACAGATGATAATCGGTATACTCACCGGTAAGATGAACCCTCGTGCATACCTTGATACGGGAATGTGTCGTGATGTGGATGAACACCGGTCGGTAAGTATAAATCATACCTTAACGTATCCCCGCGCCATGATTACTAATGATAAGTTGAGCTTATGTGGACAACAATACTGATAATTGTTATAGGATGCTTATCTTAATGTTTCTAATTGAACAACAAGAGCGTTTTGGCATGACCGTACACTGATATGATTCTCTTACCCTCGAAACTCGCAAAAAGAATGTCTGTAAATATTTATTTACTGCTTTAATTTTCTGCATCTTTGTATATATTTATTTACTGCTTTCAGTCTTTACATTTGAAATATTCAAAAAGCCAAAAAGATTTTATTTCTATTTTATTTTCGATCGTACGATGTTGGAGCTCGAGTCTTCGTTACCTGAAACCTGAACGAAAACCGAAAACGACTAAATCTTCATAAACGGTAGAAATTTGCAAAGAGTTGAAAGTTAAAATTGAAATTGAAAAATTTATTAAACTTTCAAACTGTCGGACGGTGTTTGATTATGCAATGGTCACATGTGTGTCGTTTGCTTATGATATTCCAAGCAGTTGTTCTCATTACGCGTTTAGATTTCTTGCATGTGCAGATTCTAAAGGCAAGGAGAACATGGTCGATGACAAAGCTTCGGAATGAAGACACGACGTGAAGGCGCTCAAGTGATGAAGATGTTCGAGTTGCCGCTGACCATCATCAAACCCACAAGGATCTTACTTCATAAATGACAAGTATTTCACGAGCATAACTCAAGGGGGAGCTTATGTTAAGGGGGAGTTTGTCAACACACTTCCTACATCAAACGGGGAGTTTGTTGGTACACTTTCTGCTTTCAAGACGTGAAGACTTTAAAGATCCTCCGACATTGAAGACTTGAAGACTTGAAGACACAAAGATCGAGACAAAGATCAAGTTATAAAGATCGAGACAAAGCTACTGCCAGACAAAGCTACAGCCAAGGGGGAGTTTGTTGGTGCACTTGTGTCTGTACTTTGTCTGTATTTTGTATCGATGTAAAACGTTGTCTTCGTTAGTCCTGTAAGTTTGACCAGTCAACCATCCTCCGGTTTGACTTGGTCAAACAGTTGGAAAATGTTTGTAAGTTGTCTGAGTCGAAGACTGTGTCATCGAAGGATTGTTCGAATCCTTCGATGATCTCGAAAGATAGCTTTCGATTGATGCACTTCGATAGATGCCATCCTTCGAAGTCTATGTTGATCATTCGAGAGGCTTCTGGTCGATAGATGATCCTTCGATCATCTATCGGATCCTTCGACACAGACCTGCTGTGTTCGGGTATATATACCCATGTGTTGTGTTCATTTCAGTGGAGACAGGAGATGAACACTAGACAAGTGTGAGAGCATACTGTAAACACAGAGAGCACACGAGAGGTTGAGAGAGTTTACATATTACGTTTGTAAACATTGTTCTGTAACTGATTCCGCGTTTAATACAAGATGTGTTAATCGTTGATACCGCGTGTGTTATCTTTACTTGTTTTCGTCTCTATCTCGGTTTGCTGATCTTGTTGGATTCCGCACAACAAGATCGGTTCGTATACAAGGAAGTAGGTGGTTAGATCCGTATCCGGACACGGGGACCTACAAAAAGAATAACAAAGTAAAAAGAGTTTGTATAAACCAAGTTATTTGTAAAACATTGTTTAAGTGAAAATGTGTTGTAAATGTAATATGTCTAAACTGAAGTGGTTTAAATGACGCTACGATATGTAATATCATACAAGCACTTATATATAGGAAGTACCAGCGGCGTATCCACCATGCTTGTACTATATTACACACGCCTCGTTATTTAAGTCACTCAAACCAACCAACATTGTAAAATATCCATGTTTAATCCAATAGTCAAATGTCATAGTATAATCCAAGTTGAATATAAACCATGTAATGTGTAAGCAAGAGTTATGTATGGTAAGTAAAATGAGACTACTTAAACCACAAGTAAAAAAATGTACAAAACAAAGTATTTTGAATAAATCAAAAGTTATGTTTTGTAAAGTAACTAAATAAATACATGCTTTATTGATCCAAACACTTACGTGGTAAGTTAACGCGTACATTCAAGCCTTGAGACAGCAGGATAACCTTAGAGTAAAGATCATCAAAGTAAAATGTTTTCGGATTCAGTCATTCCTTAAATCCAAACAAACCTAGGATGTCAGGAACGAGATTTGTCAAGTCCTATGGTACCATTACTTACTACCGAGCGGCGTAGCTAATGTTAATGAATGTAGTTTAGTCCCGTTGTACAAACCAAATGTCATACCAAAAACAAACATGTAATGAAAGTAATGTACTAAGTATGCTAAGTCAACATAGAAAGCAGAAAAGTCATGTAAGTCAATGTGCTAAATATGCTAAGTTAACATATAAAGCAGAAAAAGTCATGTAAATCAATGTGCTAAATATGCTAAGATAACATATAAAGCAGAAAAAGTCATGTAAATCAATGTGCTATCATGCCAAGTAAACATGCATAGCAAAAGAATATGTAATGTAAATTAATATTCTAGCATGCTAAGTAAACATACATAGCAAGACAAAATGAAATTTATGTACTAATAGTGTACTAATGAACATAGCAAGTATATGATATGAAAACATGGAAAACATGAAAATAACAAGTAGGCACATGTGTTTCACCCCAAAATGTTTGAAAAACAGTAAAAGAGGGTTCCATGTACTCACTTGAGATTTCTCAATAGACTTTAGATATCCACCAAGCAAAGCTAGAAGATCACGGAATCAAACGGCACCTAATATAGGTAACTACATTAATAAACGGACCTATTCGGAGGATCGGGTAGCATTAGGGTTCGTAAACCAAATGAGTGTAGGAACTCATGTAATATGGTTTAACAAAGCCTACATACTAAAATGAAACTTATCCTAAGTGCTTTTGACCCGTTACGACCCGTTTAGGTAGCTTATGCTACTTTAAGGCGTCATTTGCGTAAAACGCGTTCGGAACGCCTAACTAGTCCTATGACAAGTAATATATGCCTTAATATGTTTAATATTGTTGTTAAATCAGTTTAGATGTCAAAAATTAGGCTACATAGGCTTAAAATGAAATTTGGCGTAAAAAGGGCATTTTGGTAATTTACCAAAGGCATATATACTACCTATCATACAACTACTTAAACGACGTGACCATAAGGTATAACCTCGGAAGGTTATTCCCTATACAACTATGGTCACCCAAAGTGTTTGGTTGGATCCTAATGATCCACCAAATGGGTCGGGTTCGAAAGCATAAGTGATTGATTAGATCGCTTACCCTTACGACCCTAGACAAGCATAAATCTAAAAGTGACGAGCTAAGCATGTTAAGACATGCTTAATGACTTTAGAAAACAGGTTTGGTATCAAAACAAACGGTTTTGATACCTAAGAGTAGTTGGTTACAAAATACGCAAGAATACGCATTTTGGCCAAAACTACGACTCGCCACTGAGCCTAGATAACGTGGTAATCAGTAGGTATAGTCGCTAGGGACTATAACCATTGTGATTACGCTCACGTTATGAAGTTCAAACAAACTTCGCATTGACCATAAACTGGTCAATGCAGAAAGTCAAACGTAGTTTGACTTTCAAGCTAAAAACGCATAAAAAGAACGAAGGAACACTTACAAAGGGTCCCCGCAAGATTTGATCCGATTTTCTCTCAGGTAGGAAGCATATACTTCCACTTAGAGAGCATAAATCAGATTTAAATTGTGGGTTGCAAGTGAACTATGGAGGGGTATTTATAGTTTTCGTAGAACCGTTAGGATCATTTCTTGGAGTAGAGGGAATGGTCTTGGCCCTACACTTCATACCCACTGATTTGTGAACCTATGGGCCCCCAAAACAAGCACATAGAATCAAAGAAACCAGGTGCAAAGGTGTGTAACAGCTAGATCAAGCTGGAAAACACTTCTGCTGGTCTGGGACCTGCTTACGGACCGCAAGGAGTAGAGCATACGGTCCGTAAGGACCCTGCAGGTCAGCAATCTTGTAAAATGGCAGAACAGGCCCATGAGTCTCCGAACTTGATTTTTGATGCGTTTTGACACGTTTAACCCCGTTAACCTCACTTAAAGGCTCAAATATGAAGTTAAAGTATAGGTAACTTAAAATGTGCTCAAAAATATCTCGGATGTCGGCTCGTTTGGTCGTACGGTTGCGTTGTTCGGTTAATTACGACGGAAGTTGTAACGAACGCAAATACTATCCAAATTAAGCGACTAATGGATTTTTCTTATGCCAATAGACTTGATTTTGCCATACCAAAGCCTTAAAAACTTATTTCTAAGTTATGTAAAGTTTATTTAAGGTATGTTAAGCATATGTTGATGTTCCGGAGAATTTGTCGCGTTAAACTGATTACGTTTACGCACCAGTTTGCGTATAATTCTCTAGAATGTGATATAGAGTTTGAAATTGAATAAAAGTCAAAACATGAAAAACATCAAACATAAATAAACAAATATTGGGATCAAATACCTATATTTCATTGATAACTGAACTGTTTACATTGATTACAAGCACATATGTCACATAAGCCTTTTTTGACGTAGTTGTAGTTGTGTTCCTTTTTCATTTCCTTCCAATTTGAGCCTACAACTGTGGTGGGTTCGGTCAATTAAAGGGCCGACTGGTGATGGAAGAGATCGATGAAGATAGTTTTGGAGTGCTAGTAACGACGGTGGTAGTTAATGGTGAAACCTAGGGGTGTCAATCGTGTCGAGTTGATAGGTTGGTGGGTTGAAATGTTCAACCCAAACCCGACTCATATTATTCGGGTCAAAGATGTTAACCCTAACCCGACCCGTTTAACCCATGTTTTTAAATGAGTAATATAAGTTGACAATTTATAAATGAGTTGTTAGGTTTTAAGCAGCTTATCGACAATATGTTTAATAAAGAGTATGTGTGTGACAAATAAATAATATATGTAGGACCATGTTTCGGGACCGAAACCGTGATTAGTTTGAGATTAGTTCAAGACTGTAACACCTCGTAAAATCACGTTCAATGAAGAATTGACACGTGTAATAAACCCTAGTAAAGTCAAACCTTGAATATGAGGGACTAATTTTTCGAAAAATCGAAAAACATTAATTATGAAAGAACTGGAAGTATTATCATACCTAAAATAAGTTTTTAAATAACCTTTTACGGTCTTATATTCACAAATGAGCCACTTGTTGATCAAGTGTAGTCGTTTATGTAATTAATTGAAAGTTTGCGCAGAAATGAGTTAAAAGCATCAACATGTTAATTCTTACCTCTGAGTGATCTTTTAACAAACCGAGAGCCTCATGATATTTGATTATACTCTCGGGAATGCCAATCATTGGCCATCCAAGGCTTTTATGCCCAAAAGTGAAGTTACGCGCAACTTTGCAAGTATAAGGGACTAAAAGTGTCAATATGTTTAATTATACCTCTGAATGACCTTTTACCGAGCCCGAAGCATTTCGATATTTAATAATACTTTCAAGAATGCCTAATATGGATTATATGAGGCTTCAATGATATTAAATGATGAGTTACGCAAGTTTGCGCATTAGAGGGACCTACAGCGTCAAACTGTTAAAGTATACCGATTCGTATGTTATCGGACCTCCCGGAATATGACCATGAGTCAAACATACCCTATTTATACTTCTCATAGCTTAGATATAGTCTTAGAGGTGTTTAGTGCGCAAGAATAAACTTTTATTTCATGCAGGGACTAAAAGTGTCAAAAAGCGCACAAGTTTGCTTTTACGCGCATATCTTACATTCTGGATATTCCCGGACACCCAAAAATTTATGTAAGCACTAAACTATTTTATTTTAGTGTTTGGCTTGATAAAATTCCATTCGTCACGTCGTTTGGATTGTTTTTCGCGTCCGTCCTTGTTTCGTCGTAATTAACCGAACAACGTGACCGTACGACCAAACGAACCGACATCCGGCATATTTTTGAGCATGTTTCATGTTCTCTATGCTTAGGCACCATTATAAAGCCTTAAAAATGGTTTAACGGGCCTTAGAGGTGTCGGAAATTACATTTGGAAGTTCAGGGGCCAAAACATGTCAACATTTGAAAGATTATGTTTGCTGGCCAAGTGCTTGCGCACCTCAACCCCAAAACCCTTACGGTGCGCAAGCAGGTCCCAGATGCAGCAACTCGTTTTTGTTGCCTGTTCAGCCCTTGTAAACGTCATGTATTGACCTTTAACACTTCATGCCCCCCCCCCCCCCCTAACTGACTCCTAGGCTCTAGGGACATCTGTTGATGATCCATGACCTTTGGTAGCATGATTTGTCAACAATCTATGAGATTAAGATCACTATAAAAGGCCATTCATGTTGCAACATTCTTGCATTCATTCCATCTGCATTTTTGGAGACTTCCTGGAGCTCTAGAGCAGACCCTAATCATCCTTAGTCTTAATTAAGACCTTGGTAAGTTTGCTTAACCTTCCTTAATTAAGTTTTTATTTAGTTTAAGCTTAAAAGTCAAACCGTCGTAATTAACGGTTGACTTAACGATTAATCACTAATGGTCCAGTGATTAGTAGAATTGAAAGTAGTTATAAGTTGGTAATTATGTGGGTAATAAACCCTTAAAAGGGTTCCCCCTGATTCCCACTCTAACTAGGTCAAATTTCGGGTCAAACTTGTGAATAAAAAGTCAACAAGATACTTAGTTTCTAATTTATGCATGATTAGCAATGTAGAACACATACAACCTGTTTGATCATTAATATAACTTGGTAATTAGTGTAAGAACATGTCTAAACATGTTCAACCCGACAATTTCCTGTTTAGACCCGGTTCGGAACCGAAAGTCGCAAAGCTTTGACTTTTGCTTTGACTTCAGTTCTAACCCGTTATGGTATGTTTTAGAAATACCTTAGAGCTTCATTTGGACCAGGTTACATGCTAGTATAACCCTCTGAGGTTATACACCATGGTTCATTAGTTAACCAATTAATACGCATGATTCCGTTAATTGCTCATATGTTGACCATTATGCCCTTATTACCATAAAACGTTATTTTTGGAAATGTAAAAGAGTAGAAACCTTAGTCACTGATATATGAACTTGTACCCAAAATTTGACATCAGTTTGAGGTATAGATTGAGGGTTATGCTCATTAGCGTAAATTGAAAGTTTTATGTTAATTAAACGGCGTAATTAGCGTATAGTCTAGTTAAGCCTACTTTTTGATATCAAACTTATTACCCACTGATGTAATATATTATTTTGGGATTTTTGAAGATTTTTAATTAATTTTAGGCTGAGCATAACTTATAGTCGTAGGCTTAATCCGGAAATTGTCGGTTTTACCCTTACGGGCTATAAAATGAGTTTTACAAATCTAATCGACTCCAAACCTTTTACTACTGATTAGATATGATAAATAAATTATTTTAAGCCTTCTGGAATAATAAAAATATCAGCTTTATGTATAGAACCCAAAAATGGCTTCTAATCGCCTTTTTAAGCGTTTTAACGCATAGTATGTACTAAGACTATTTTAAACATACAAGGGTTTATACCTACTGATATTTGAGGCAAATTATAAAATTTTAACAGTAAGCAAAAGTTGTTTAACTCAGACTTCAGTTTTGAGCTTTACGGCTTATGTGAAATTACCAAAATGCCCCTACGGTGCATAGTTTGGTTATAATTGATAAATTTCACATATATAATTTACCCTACTGTTATAACTTAGTAAAATAAGTATTTTTGCTGATTACATCAGTACTGTAACTCAGGTAAATACTTAAACTCTTTTATAACCTTTTAAATGACCAAATTACCCCTACGGGGCATAGTTTGTGTTTAAATTCGTTTCGGACATAATAAAAGACATCTTATTGATGTCACAACATATATGAAGCATATTAACTTAGGAAACTTGTATATGGCTCTTATGAATACCCGTTACGCTTATTACGCGTTCGGTTCGGTTTATGTAACTAGTTTGCATAAATTAGCCGAAACGGGTCAAACATTATCGGTTTTATCTCAAAATCCAGAATGTGTATGAAATACCCATATTAAGCAAGTCTCCGAACTTGTAGGGTCTAAATCACATTCTATCCGGTCTTCTCTTAATCATGCGTTTGAACCGTATCTTTCAGTAAGACTAACCGGTCTAAGCTTAGGCTTAATTAAAGACCCGTTAGCATTCTAATTGGTTATTTATACCATCATTCCAGACTAGAGCCTTCCGGTAAATTGTACCTACTCTTACTTAAGTGAATACGGCTGAGTTATTATAATTCTTGCTATTTAAGACAGGAGCTAGCTCAGGTAAATACTCTTAACTTATTTTCCCTATTACGGGCTTGGGATACGGTAATATAAATACCGCATGGTCAGGTATGGGATTCAAAGACCAATAAGTCGGGAAATCCAAATAACCAGTTTTAATTCGTATTGCTTGACTGAAACATTGCGGATTCATGCGACCGTGTCCTGGATATCCTTGACTCATTAAATTGCAATGGCCACGACCTAAGCACGGGGTGTAGGCATACACCTGACAGATGCCATATGTTTATTAATTAATTATACCCAATAAGGGATTCCCAATAAGGGAATAGTGGTGTGTCGGTTAATCATGAACCGGCATAGAACCTGGCCCCGTATGTAGAGCAAGTTATGTAAAACTGATAACATGAAATATAGTTTGTCCCAAGTATAAAAGATTAATTTTGCCTTGAGCATTTTAATCAAAGTGTCCAAACATCTTCGTGCCTTGAGCACCTAAACCAATTTTCATAGACATTTTCAAATGAGCCGGTTGAGTGTATTTACCAGTGAAAACTGACGTCTTTTCAAAAGTCTAAGTGACAGGTGCAAGTACGAAATAGGCTGGAAGCTGCTCAGGACGTTAATAAAGAATCTTGCAAGTTCTAGGCGTCTAAAGTCTGTTGAACAATATTTATGTTTTAAGATCCGCCTGTGGATCCTTTACTTTCAGTTGTAATACTTGGATATTACTTTATATTCGGATTGTAATATATTTATCTTTGCTTCCGCTGTGCATTTATATATTGTGTTGTTTGACTATTATGTTGCCAACCACGTCACGATACTCCCCATTGGGCCCACCGGTGACACGTGGAAATTGGGGTGTGACAGGTTGGTATCAGAGCCAACACTGAGTGAATTAAACGCTAGCCTTTTGTGTTTAATCTCAGTTACACAGTTGCACATTCTTGAGTCTAGACAAGAACATAGGACAAATTCTAATTCGTTTTATTTGTCCTTATTTGGTTCCTTGTTATTTTCTGATTTGCTCTTGCATGGGCAAGTCATTTTTGTAGAAGTCCCGTTTATGGCAACCATATACTTATTTAAATTTTAAAGGAACGATTATATTAAAAATATCATTCCTATATTATAAAATCTAGCATTATAATAAAATGGCAATATCTAAAAAGGACAAGACCTAGCTCATGTGTCATTTTAAGATAGGGCCAAGACGGTAGTTCCACAATTAGATTCAGATCCTTGTTAACACCTCAAATTAGGAATGTTCTGCATTAAATATTAAAAAGAATCTCAAAGGTAAAACCTAGCCTAAATGTCAATGCAGACATGGCCAAGATGGTAAAACCTAGCCTAAATGTCAATGCAGACATAGCCAAGACGGTAAAACCTAGCCTAAATGTCATTTGCGGACATGGCCAAGACGGTAAAACTTATCTAAAAGATTCCAATCCCTGTTAACATCTGTAAGTATGATAACATTTTTGGTAAACTGTGAATCGTTAAAGTCACACAGGCCATCTTTAAAAAAGAGGGTTAATCTAAATTCCCTTATTTGAAATAATCATCCTTTAGTGATGTTTTGCCTACGGGCTATAATGTATTGTCCATTTGAGACACTGACATTGTGATCTTTATGATTCCTTGTCTAAGGTGGTGAGCTATGCTCAAGCCTATTAGTTTATATGATCACTGTGATCATGACTAATATCATCAATATGATGATCATATTATTAACATCCTTAGTGATGAAGTGCCTACGGGCTATACTTTATTATATTGTCAATACGACAATGACAGTTGTAACCATTATGGTTTCTGTTTAAGGTGGTGGGCTATGCCCAAGCCTCATAGTCAATATGATCAATACTATCATGACTACTATCATCAGTATGATGATTATTATTGTCTTAAAACATCGTTTTGTAATGTCAATTGATTTGCCTACGGGCCATATTGTATCTTCAATTAGGACAAAAACAGTGGTAGCCTACAACTCCCTGTCAAGAAAAGGCGTGAAAACGTTCAAGCCTAAATACCTTGATACTACAAAAATCATGGTTTATAATTTAAAGTTACCCTTGTGACTAGGCCTTTCGTGCCACTAGTAAAACTGTTATTGTTTTTACAATTAGGATAAGTTATAATATAAATCCTAAATAAATGTGATTAATAAATTAACCAAATATGGTCTCCGTTACCATGGTTAATGAATTGCCATAAAAGACAATTCCATAATAAACTCCCAAGTAAACTATTGTCCTTGTTTTATGTAACAGTTCAATTAAATGGCTGGCTCAGATGAAATTAATAGCCACCCAGTGGCGAACAATGATAACGCCCGAATTAATTTAACGGGTGCTGAACTAAAAGCATTAGTTGACGACGCAGTTACAAAGGCCTTAGAGCGGCAGTACGAAGAGTATAGTGGGACTCGAAGTAGGACCCTATCAACACCACATACAAAGCCACCCCCTAAGAAGGATGAACCCAAGAAGGAAGATGACGAGCGTCACTCTTCTAATCATCACAGTGATCCGTCTCAACAGATCATACTGAATCAAGAACCCTGTAATAAGGGTTGCTCCTACAAGTACTTTGTTTCTTGTAAACCCTGGGATTTCACTGGGGAGGAAGGAGCTGTAGATTGTATGACGTGGTTAGATGAGATGGATACATTTGTGGATATCAGCGGATGCGCTGAGAGGGATGTGGTCAAGTTTGTGTCGCAATCATTTAAGGGTGAGGCCTTAGCCTGGTGGCGATCGTTGATTCAAGCCACCGGGAAAATCCCTTTGTACAACATGACTTGGGATCAGTTCGTTGCTCTTATCAAAGAAAATTACTGTCCTCAACATGAAGTTGAGAAGATCGAGACTGAATTCTTGACATTAGTCATGGAGAACTTAGATTGTCAAGCATACCTTACAAGTTTTAATACCAAGTCCCGATTGGTTCCTTATTTGATCACACCGGAACCAAAGCGAATAGCTCGCTTTATTGGGGGTTTAGCCCCAGAAATAAAGGCCAGTGTGAAGGCATCGAGACCTACTACATTCAGGTCGACGACATATCTGTCGCTATCTCTCACACTCGATGTGGTCAGAAACAAGGCTGCCAAAACCTCTGAAGATGGGAAACGTAAAAGGGAGGAGGATAACTCCCAGAATCCTAAGAAGAGCAAATCCGAGCTCAACAATAACCAATAGGATTCCAACAAGAAGCCTACATGCAAAACCTGCAACAGAATACACTGGGGACAGCGTCGATCAAACCAAAAGATAAAGAAATGTGGCATCTACAAAAGAACTGGTCACCAGTCCCGCGAATGTAGGGACATAAAGAATGCAAACTGTTACAGCTGTGGTGAAAAGGGCCACATCAGTACTAATTACCCTGAGGCTGCCAAGGAAGGAGTAGCTAAGTCTGGGATGGACAAGAAAGAAAACGCCTAAACTAACGGTTGAATGCCAGAGACAGTGCATCCGAATAATAGCATTAGGTACGTCTTTACCTTTTAGCATCGATTGTATCTGCTCAGTATTTTACGTTAATGCAAGGGATAATAAACCTTTAGTAAAACATAAGCTTAGCAAGCTTTTGATTACATTCATAAGAACTTCAGATATTAAAAATGAGGTATAATTTACCGATGGAATCTTTAATGACTCTCTCTCCCATCCTCGGAGATAATCCTTTCATAAGAATCTGGAGTACTCTTCCCCAAAAAGAGTACGACAATATATATTACTTTATTTTATTATTTCTCATTATTTTATATCGCCTGCGAATGCCAAACTATGTTTGATAAGAGTACCATATTATGCCTGATCAGTATGGAAGTTTAATGCATGGAACCCCTGAGATATCCCAATGGTCATATTGTACTAAAGTCGACTAGTAGTATTCAAAGAAGATATCCAATATAAAATGTCCTTATAAGTATCTCTACTTAGGACATCCTTGCATTGGTAAAGAGAATGTGTCATTTATCTGACGCCGACATCGATAGATGAACCAAAGCCTTATATCTATTAGTACCAACGGAATGGGAAGAACTAAGAGCCAAATCGATAAGTTTTTAGAGAAGGATTCATAAAGCCAAAATTCAAAGTTTTAAGAACTCCGATTTATATAAATAAGAAAGACGGCATCTTGCTTATGCATTGATTACCGCAACCCTATTTAGGCAACAAATTAAGAATCGCTATTACCTGCCCAGGATCGTCGATTGGTTCGACTAGCTGTAAGGATTATCTATTCTTTGAGATTAGTTAATTAGTGGTTGGAATAACCATCTCACCATAAAGTAAGTTTTTCTATAACAAATATTATGTAAGGATCAAGGCTATTCCTTTAGAGACCTTGTATAGATGGAATGTTAAACATCTATTGTTAGATAGAGAATTGGTAAGTCCAATTAACAAGATCTGAAAGTTGCCTAGGAAACAACAAATAAGATCATACAAATCCATAATCGATTATAAGTTGCCAGTATACGACAGGAAATCAAGAACTAATGAATATAGCAAACCTTCTAAATTCTTGTTAACGAATAAGGTTCAACAAAAGATATCACCCAGGAAGGGTGTGCCAATTTGTTAAATTATCAGACTAGTTAAGCTCTGAATATATAGAACCATTCGAAGGAAATCGAATGTATCAATATTAAATAGCTTACGAGCTAAGACCTAATTAAGGAGCTCGGAGGAACGCGCAATGTGACCCACACTAATGATTTAACGTCGTGTCACCAATAGGTCGAAAAGCACTATCACATAATGATATGCAGACCCATGATAGTATGAGCAACCTATGTCGACTGAGAATTGACAGGTTAAGGAGCACCAAAAGAAAGTATGCACCTATTGTATAAGTCAACTGGGATACCCTTGGAGGCCCAAATATACTATGGAAGTTAAATCCATGATACGACAGAAAGTACTTCCTTTACTTTAAGCAAATCTTGAGGTTGAGATTTCTTTTAAGGGGGTGAGGATGTAACACCTCATAAAATCACGTTCAATGAAGAATTGACACGTGTAATAAACCCTAGTAAAGTCAAACCTTGAATATAAGGGACTAATTTTTCGAAAAATCGAAAAACATTAATTATGAAAGAACTGGAAGTATTATCATACCTAAAATAAGTTTTTAAATAACCTTTTACGGTCTTATATTCAAAAATGAGCCACTTGTTGATCAAGTGTAGCCGTTTATGTAATTAATTGAAAGTTTGCGCAGAAAATAGTTAAAAGCGTCAACATGTTAATTCTAACCTCTGAGTGATCTTTTAACAAACCGAGAGCCTCATGATATTTGATTATACTCTCGGGAATGCCAATCATTGGCCATCCAAGGCTTTTATGCCCAAAAGTGAAGTTACGCGCAACTTTGCAAGTATAAGGGACTAAAAGTGTCAATATGTTTAATTATACCTCTGAATGACCTTTTACCGAGCCCGAAGCATTTCGATGTTTAATAATACTTTCAAGAATGCCTAATATGGATTATATGAGGCTTCAATGATATTAAATGATGAGTTACGCAAGTTTGCGCATTAGAGGGACCTACAGCGTCAAACTGTTAAAGTATACCGATTCGTATGTTATCAGACCTCCCGGAATATGACCATGAGTCAAACATACCCTATTTATACTTCTCATAGCTTAGATATAGGCTTAGAGGTGTTTAGTGCGCAAGAATAAACTTTTATGTCATGCAGGGACTAAAAGTGTCAAAAAGCGCACAAGTTTGCGTTTACGCGCATATCGTACATTCTGGATTTTCCCGGACACCCAAAAATTTATGTAAGCACTAAAATATTTTATTTTACTGTTTGGCTTGATAAAATTCCATTCGTCACGTCGTTTGGATTGTTTTTCGCGTCCGTCCTTGTTTCGTCGTAATTAACCGAACAACGTGTCCGTACGACCAAACGAACCGACATCCGGCATATTTTTAAGCATGTTTCATGTTCTCTATGCTTAGGCACCATTATAAAGCCTTAAAAATGGTTTAACGGGCCTTAGAGGTGTCGGAAATGACATTTGGAAGTTCAGGGGCCAAACATGTCAACATTTGAAAGATTCTGTTTGCTGGCCAAGTGCTTGCGCACCTCAACACCAAAACCCTTACGGTGCGTAAGCAGGTCCCAGATGCAGCAACTCGTTTTTTTTGCCTGTTCAGCCCTTGTAAACGTCATGTATTGCCCTTTAACACTTCATGGGCGCCCCCTAACTGACTCCTAGGCTCTAGGGACATCTGCTGATGATCCATGACCTTTGGTAGCATGATTTGTCAACAATCTATGAGATTAAGATCACTATAAAAGGCCATTCATGTTGCAACATTCTTGCATTCATTCCATCTGCATTTTTGGAGACTTCCTGGAGCTCTAGAGCAGACCTAATCATCCTTTTGTCTTAATTATGACCTTGGTAAGTTTGCTTAACCTTCCTTAATTAAGTTTTTACTTAGTTTAAGCTTAAAAGTCAAACCGTCGTAACTAACGGTTGATTTAACGATTAATCACTAATGGTTCAGTGATTAGTCGAATTGAAAGTAGTTATAAGTTGGTAATTATGTGGGTAATAAACCCTTAAAATGGTTCCCCCTGATTCCCACTCTAACTAGGTCAAATTTC
Organism: Helianthus tuberosus; assembly: GCA_030545235.1. Classification (NCBI taxonomy): domain Eukaryota; kingdom Viridiplantae; phylum Streptophyta; class Magnoliopsida; order Asterales; family Asteraceae; genus Helianthus; species Helianthus tuberosus. The sequence goes on along the minus strand of CM060357.1, from coordinate 42,547,117 downwards.
GGGTCAAACTTGTGAATAAAAAGTCAACAGGATACTTAGTTTCTAATTTATGCATGATTAGCAATGTAGAACACATACAACCTGTTTGATCATTAATATAACTTGGTAATTAGTGTAAGAACATGTCTAAACATGTTCAACCCGACAATTTCCTGTTTAGACCCGGTTCGGAACCGAAAGTCGCAAAGCTTTGACTTTTGCTTTGACTTCAGTTCTGACCCGTTATGGTATGTTTTAGAAATACCTTAGAGCTTCATTTGGACCAGGTTACATGCTAGTATAACCCTCTGAGTTTATACACCATGGTTCATTAGTTAACCAATTAATACGCATGATTCCTTTAATTGCTCATATGTTGACCATTATGCCATTATTACCATAAAACGTGATTTTTGGAAATGTAAAAGAGTAGAAACCTTAGTCACTGATATATGAACTTGTACCCAAAATTTGACATCAGTTTGAGGTATAGATTGAGGGTTATGCTCATTAGCGTAAATTGAAAGCTTTATGTTAATTAAACGGCGTAATTAGCGTATAGTCTAGTTAAGCCTACTTTTTGATATCAAACTTATTACCCACTAATGTAATATATTATTTTGGGATTTTTGAAGATTTTTAATTAATTTTAGGCTGAGCATAACTTATAGTCGTAGGCTTAATCCGGTAATTGTCGGTTTTGCCCTTACGGGCTATAAAATGAGTTTTACAAATCTAATCGACTCCAAACCTTTTACTACTGATTAGATATGATAAATAAATTATTTTAAGCCTTCTGGAATAATAAAAATATCAGCTTTATCTATAGAACCCGGAAATGGCTTCTAATCGCCTTTTTAAGCGTTTTAACGCATAGTATGTACTAAGACTATTTTAAACATACAAGGGTTTATACCTACTGATATTTGAGGAAAATTATAAAATTTTAACAGTAAGCAAAAGTTGTTTAACTCATACTTCGGTTTTGAGCTTTACGGCTTATGTGAAATTACCAAAATGCCCCTACGGTGCATAGTTTGGTTATAATTGATAAATTTCACATATATAATTTACCCTACTGTTATAACTTAGTAAACTAAGTATTTTTGCTGATTACATCAGACCTGTAACTCAGGTAAATACTTAAACTCTTTTATAACCTTTTAAATGACCAAACTACTCCTACGGGGCATAGTTTGTGTTTAAATTCGTTTCGGACATAATAAAAGACATCTTACTGATGTCACAACATATATGAAGCATATTAACTTAGGAAACCTGTATATGGCTCTTATGAATACCCGTTACGCTTATTACGCGTTCGGTTCGGTTTATGTAAATAGTTTTCATAAATTAGCCGAAACGGGTCAAACCTTATCGGTTTTATCTCAAAATCCAGAATGTGTATGAAATACCCATATTAAGCAAGTCTCCGAACTTGTCGGGTCTAAATCACATTCTATCCGGTCTTCGCTTAATCATGCGTTTGAATCGTATCTTTCAGTAAGACTAACCGGTCTAAGCTTAGGCTTAATTAAAGACCCGTTAGCATTCTAATTGGTTATTTATACCATCATTCCAGACTAGGGCCTTCCGGTAAATTGTACATACGCTTACTTAAGTGAATACGGCTGAGTTATTATAATTCTTGCTATTTAAGACAGGAGCTAGCTCAGGTAAATACTCTTAACTTATTTTCCCTATTACGGGCTTGGGATAGGGTAATATAAATACCGCATGGTCAGGTATGGGATTCAAAGACCAATAAGTCGGGAAATCCAAATAACCTGTTTTAATTCGTATTGCTTGACTAAAACATTGGGGATTAATGCGACCGTGTGCTGGATATCCTTGACTCATTAAATTGCAATGGCCACGACCTAAGCACGGGGTGTAGGCATACACTTGACAGATGCCATATGTTTATTCATTAATTATACCCAATAAGGGATTCCCAATAAGGGAATAGTGGTGTGTCGGTTAATCATGAACCGGCATAGAACCGGGCCCCGTATGTAGAGCAAGTTATGTAAAACTGATAACATGAAATATAGTTTGTCCCAAGTATAAAAGATTAATTTTGCCTTGGCCTTTTAATCAAAGTGTCCAAACATCTTCGTGCCTTGAGCACCTAAACCAATTTTCATAGACATTTTCAAATGAGTCGGTTGAGTGTATTTACCTGTGAAAACTGACGTATTTTCAAAAGTCTAAGTGACAGGTGCAAGTACGAAATAGGCTGGAAGCTGCTCAGGACGTTAATAAAGAATCTTGCAAGTTCTAGGCGTCTAAAGTCTGTTGAACAATATTTATGTTTTAAGATCCACCTGTGGATCCTTTACTTTCCGTTGTAATACTTGGATATTACTTTATATTCGGATTGTAATATATTTATCTTTGCTTCCGCTGTGCATTTATATATTGTGTTGTTTGACTATTATGTTGCCAACCACATCACGATACTCCCCACCGGGCCCACCGGTGACACGTGGAAATTGGGGTGTGACAAAGACGGGAGAGATTAGATATGGATAAACAAAACTTCTTTGTATTAATCGGTAGTAAAACAATACAAATCGGCCCGATTACAAGCTAACCGAACTAATACCAAAGGGGTATACATCCGGGGAGAGACCAAGTGGTGATCTCTCCCCCAAACCAAACAACTCACAGTGAACTCTTTCAAATGAGCTCCCCTGTCTCTCACTCTCTAACTCTCTCTAGTTTGCAAGTGAACAAAGGGTTGGTATTTATACTCACACCCACTTGTCTAGCAAACACACACGGTTAAACACATAGCCCTCTCGTTTGACCACTTCAAACGAGCTGGTCAATACACATTCATTTGACCGTTTCACTAACTATTACATATTCAGCATAAAATAAATCTAATCTATTCGACAAGCATCGGACACAAAATCTGCATCAACAAATTCTCCCTTGTCCGTTGCTGTCGAATGCTGAAAATGCAACTGCAATCGATCTTCAGTTAAGTATTCATCTTTTCTGTGTTAACAAATTCCCCCTTGACCGATGATCCAGGTAAGTAGTATCTTGACGCTCCTTGTATAATAGTTCCCCCTCAAAGTACGCGTATCCGTGTTAGGTGTTGTGCAATTTCCTCACAAGGCTCAGTTGACCGATCTTCCGCTGATCTTCCAATACTCCAACCGACATTTGATAAGGGTTCCAATCTTTAAAAACTGCATCAAGTCTTAATCTGTCATAAGACAAACTCTACCACCTGTGATTGCGTTTAGAAATTTACCGAAGAAATTCAACATACGAATTTTTTTATCCCCCCATTTCTTTGGTCAGATCTCTAAACCTTAACAGATTCCCTCTACTTTAAAGAAACTGTCGTCAATTTCACAGAACAAATTCTCTCCACTGAGTAGAATTTATCTTCAAATGTTCACCAATTCCCTCCATTGAGCGGAACTGTCGTCAATATTCACTGAATGTTCTCGGTTTTTCGAAAAATCACGAAAACGACTTTCTACTTTGCATATTCTAGTTGAATAAGAACGTCCCCTAGCACCCCGTAGGATCCGACTTGTATCCCTCCAAAGACTTTATGAACTCGTTAGGACCGGTGTTGAAATTCCAGGTTCATTTAATCGTTACCAAATGCGAGAATATGACAATAAACAAAAAGCTTTCTTCTTTGCATATTCTAGTTGATAAAGAAAATCGCCTAGCACCCCGTAGGATCCGACTTGTATCCCTCCAAAGACTTTGTGAACTCGTTAGGACCGGTATTGACATTCCAGGTTCATACGTTCGTTTTCAAATGCGAGAATATGACAATAAACAAAATTCTTTCGAACATTTATGAATAACTGATAACAATCATAAACATTGACGTGCGGAAGTGAACATACCATTTTGGTAAGCTTTCTTCTTTGCATATTCTAGTTGATAAAGAAAATCGTCTAGCACCCCGTAGGATCTGACTTGTATCCCTCCAAAGACTTTGTGAACTCGTTAGGACCGGTATTGACATTCCAGGTTCATACGTTCGTTTTCAAATGCGAGAATATGACAATAAACAAAATGCTTTCGAACATTTACGAATAACTGATAACAATCATAAACATTGACGTGCGGAAGTGAACATACCATTTTGGTTTTTGGCCCATCGTAGTCAAGTCACCAAATTTGACGTTTGCATCGGTAACCGTGACTACCCCACATTCAAAATAAATCATTTGTTTTCATCAAGTTTCATCACCCCGCGCGCTCCCGATCCCGTACAAATTTGACGTTGACATTTAGAAGCACGGTTCAAATAAACTTCGTGAACACCCGATCCCATTTTTCAACTCACGAATAGAGACGGGTCCACGACTCCATGTCTCATCTAAAACATTTGTTCCAATGTAAAAGATATGTGGTCCTTCGTGTATGTTATTGATGGATCATGCTCCAATATTAAATCCCACTTCACAAACTTGATGCAAGCTCAAACCACATTCACTTGATTTAAAAAATCAACTAATGGATTTTAAATCAAATAAATTAGGTGATGCCCCGCCCGCGTTGCGGAGCGATTGCCGAATAATTCTCAACCAATTAAAAAAACAGTACTATAGTTTTGCAAAAAATAAAAAGTAAAAAGAGTGTTAGGCAGCTCTTTGATGCGATTTTTAGTTGGGGGCAAAGTCATATTTTTATTTTTACTTGGGGGAAAAATCAAAATTTTGTTCCCGAGGGTAAAATCCTAATTTTTAGGTAGAGGAAAACCATATTTTTTATTTTGCACTGTGGCAAAAACGTAATTTTGAATTGAGGGTGATATCGTAATTTTGAACCGATGGGAAATTCGTAAATTTTAGCTGGGCAAAAGCATAAATTTATTTTGAAATGTGGGCAAAACCGTAATTTTAAAATGTGGGCAAAACCGTAATTTTAAAATAGGTATAAAATAATAAACCGGTGTAAAATCGTAAATTTTGAGCCGGGGGAAAAACAAAATTTTATTTTGAACTTGGGGAAAACGTAATTTTGGTTGAGGGTAAAAGCATATTTTTTTTACGGAGAGCGAAATCATATTTTTTAGCTCGGGGCAAAAGGGTAAACGTATTTTGAAGTTGAGGCAAAACCGTATTTTATAACCGGGGCCAAAAACGTAATTTTAAAGTGGATATAAAATAATAAACTGGTTGGTCCAATGGGTATTACTCGCCGCCCATTTGAACCAATGGCACAGAAACACTATTCAAGGGCAAAAACATAATTTTAAAGTGTGTATAAAATAATAAACATGTTGGTCCAATGGGGGAGGGGCGGAGGGGCGGCCGCCTATTTGAACCAATGGCAAGGTGATACTATTCCCTGCCATGTGGTTTAATTGCTTCTAGTGTTCAGGTGCTTCTACTGTTTCTTTACTTCAATTAGACTATGGGGTATGGGGCGGGGGTTGGGTACAAAGGGCCAAGTCACCACCCCGGGTGGGCTTGGGTTTCGGCGTGGCCCCTTAGGCGGGGGTTTCAGCCCGGGCGTGGGCGGGCCTAGCGGTTTTCCGTGGCCGGCTCTCATTGGCTAGGTTGGCTAGGCTATAGGTGGCTAGGATTTAAATTTAAAAAACAATCGTTTGGCCAAGCCAAACCCACGCAGGCTAGCCACGCCCCGCCATACCGACCCAACATACAACTGACCAGCGGTGCCCCTCGAAGTACACGTGTCAACCCATACCCGAAACCCCCGCCCCACCATACTATACGGTCTTATTAGAATAACAGGATAATACTATTTTTTATTTATTACTGTTCAAAGCATTGGAAATTTAATATATAGGATAATTCATACCTGATCAATGTGGCCACTATTAAGATCCATGGATTATTTTTTATGGGGGGCCCAAAGAATAGTCAAACAACAACTAATGGGTGCTCCAAATTATTGTAGCTTAAAATGCTAATCCATGTGAATCTAATAAGACACGTCTGATTCGTGCATGTCTGCTCCATCATGCCCAAACTTCAACATCTCTAATGCTTTCACAAATGGAGCCCAAAATATGATCACGACAAAAGAGAGTGTTTTCACATTCCAATAGGACCCAAAATATGATAGGTCAAATTAATCAGGCCCATTGAACAACAAAGAGGAATGTACCAGCCTACGATAAACTAGTGTTTTTTCATGAAAATTTTGACTTGTGTTGGAAACCCACTAGTGATCAGGTCCAAGAAGATTTAGGTGAGGCCCAGTCCTGTATCAAGCCCAATTCACTCCCTAATTGCCAAACAAAACACTTTTGTCGACATTAACCTGGTACAGATCCAACCTTATCTTCTCAACCAACAACTCTCTATTCTCTCACTTCACTTTAAGTCAAAACCCTTGACAAAAAGTCCAGCCGACTTCCTGAGTTTTCACCTTCAAAGAACCCCCAAAAATCAAATCTTTAACCCCAATTCCACTTAAACAACATCAGTTGCTACCTTCATCATGATCTGTCTTCGTCTTTGATATAATCCAGACCATTAATCAAGCAGAGTTACAGCTGAATCGCCACCTCCAGTGGTGGAGTCACGAACATGGGCGGATCCAGGGAGTTTTTGGGGGTTCCCAGGAACCCCCTCGGTTTGAAAAAAACGTGAAAAACTTAGTGAGAACCGTGTATGATTTGAAAAAAATTAGTAAGGATTAGTGAGAATCTATCAAAAGAAACCCCCTGAAAAAGGTTTCTGGATCCGCCACTGGTCACGAACGGAGAACTTTGCCGCCGGAGAATTGAAGCTAATGTTATTGCTGTGTAACTTCAGTAGAGACCTCCGTGAACGTAGCGGACCGTCAAGGGTGGTAAACTGAGGTGATGGCCGGAGTTTACCGTGGTGGTGGCCGGAGCATAGAGATGAAGATCCACGTCATCAGTAGTTGATGTATGACTTGGGACGAAGATTCAACAACCACGTGATTCAGCAGCCGAACAATTTGGGGTCGACGAAACATGCAGCCGACGAAACACTTGTTGATGACGAAACATGCAGGAGTTTCGTCAAAGGGTACTGCACATGTTTCGTCATGCAGACTTGGATCAGGAGTTTCGTCAACAGCATGATATTCAGGAGTTTCGTCAAGAAGCCCTAGTTTTCTTTCAACAGCCGCCACACACCTTCAAGAACACACCCACTATTCATTCCCAGATTTGACGAAAATCACTTCAAAAGTGATATTTGATGATGAAAACTTGTTGAACTTGGTGTGAGACATAAAACCCAACACTCGTATATGTTATGTTTCATCTACACCCGAAGATTTCGGTCCAGATCTGGGTTTTTTTTTTATTTTCACCCAACTTTACATCTTGAACAAAAATCATAAAAATCACAGATATAGAGCACATGTGATTTAGCAAACGGTTAGATTTACTAAATCGGGTACCATGGCTCTGATACCAATTGTAGGACCGTGTTTCGGGACCGAAAGCGGGATTAGTGTGAGATTAGTTCAAGACAGGAGAGATTAGAGATGGATAAACAAAACTTCTTTGTATTAATCGGTAATAAAACAATACAAATCGGCCTGATTACAAGCAAACCGAACTAATACCAAAGGGGTATACATCCGGGGAGAGACCAAGTGGTGATCTCTCCCCCAAACCAAACAACTCACAGGAAATTCTTTCAAATGAGCTCCCCTGTCTCTCACTCTCTAACTCTCTCTGGTTTGCAAGTGAACAAAGGGTTGGTATTTATACCCACACCCACTTGTCTAGCAAACACACACGTTCAAACACATAACCCTCTCGTTTGATCACTTCAAACGAGCGGGTCAATACACATTCGTTTGACCGTTTCACTAACTATTACATATTTAGCATAAAATAAATCTAATCTATTCGACAAGCATCGGACACAAAATCTGCATCAACAATATAATGTGTCAAAATAAATGTGATTATAAATAACCATGTAAAATAGAAACGGAAAAAACAAAAACAAAAATATAAAAGATATTTTTCTAATGGGTCAACCCGTTTTTATACGAGTCAACCCAAACCCGACCTGTTTTTAAATGGGTCGTGTTAGTGGACCTAAACCTATTTTTCGTGTCGGGTTGACCCAAACCTCTCTTTTCACTGAAACCTATTTGATCACCAAACCTAATAGCCGGTGGAAAGCGGCAGCGATGGCATATATGTCCCGATCTGTTCTCTGGTTGTAGATAGTGACATGCAACGGTTTCTTGAGTATTTTGGGCTCAAGCACGACTACCATCCGCAACGACTTCTCGCTCTCTCTCCCTCCCCTCCCCCTCTCTCTCTCTGTAGTCCATCGGGTCAAAAAGACCCGCGTCTCTCTTCTTGCCTTTAAACTTGTATTTTAAATAAGTGTATAATTTGAATTATAGCACGATTTGATTTAGGCCTTATTCGAGCTAAGTCCAATAACAAAGTTCAATTTGATCATTAGCTGGCTGCAATTATAATCAGGTTAAAAACAATAAAAAAAAGCCTCCACCATGTATTCATCAACACCGAAAATACTCGAATGTATTCAGGTTAAAAAGATAAATAAAACGCCTTCATATCTTTTCACTTTAATAACATGGTTACTACATGTATATTATTACATCTTATTAATAGAAACCATCAGTATAAATATTTTGTTACTTTTTTAAAAATCTAACATTGTTTCTTTATCAAACAACCCACAATCATAACTCTAGTAAATAACAGAACTTGCATTACACTACGTTTAGTAGAACAAACTTCGTGGTGATTACGGTTGGTAAATTTCCTGTATCAGGACATTCCATAGACTGTTTAATGATCAAGAAATTGATTGAACTGCGTACGAGGCACGCGTCTAGTTTGGGATCCATCTAAGAATTGCCCACCAACAATCGATGAAATGCCCCAACTAGAGTCGTGAGTTTGTTTCATTATGATGAATGCATTTAATCCGTATCGCAAGATGGCCCACATGTGACACAACACCAAATATGGGTGGGTACCCTTACTAAGTTAGTTAAAAAAATAAAATGAGTGTTAAGGTTATGGGTGCATGTTGGGATTGAACCCTATCAAAGGAACAGATAATTAAAGCCAAAACTGGATCAAAGCAGTGGATCCAGAATAAGCAGATGTTATGCATACAAGTCTTTCCCCTTGAAAGTGATTTCAACATCTGCTGACCTCCTATCTGCTGATCGTACAAACTGCTGACCCACAAACTGCTGATCAAGTAAAAGCCTGATGGAAGACTAAAGCTCTGCTGTTCAATCTACTGCCTTGAGTCAAGCTCTGCTGATCCGGACAAGTACTGCTGGGTTCACATCAGTGGAAGGATGCAGCAGTAGTTTAGATGTCTTTTATGTAATGAAATGTAATAGCAGTAGTTAGCATAGCAGTGCTTGTATTGATCAGAGGTTAGATTTTGTTAGTAGGTTAGATGTCACTTTCATGGTGACGTTAGCTTAGATGCTTCAGTGGTTCGCTAGTGCCTATAAATAGAACAACGCTTTGTACTGTTCTATTAGCTCTTTGCAAAATTCTCTTCCTGCATGAAAAAACATTGAGCTCTGGCTGAGAGGGAGTTTGTATTCAGCATTGCATTGTAATCGTAATTGAAATAAATTCAATCCTTCGGTTCTTTGTGAAAAATGTTTGATCAATGCAATTCTCTCGTTTGATTGTGTGTAAATTTTGTTTCCATCTTAATTACGCTGCACAACTCATCCATCTTCATTTAATTCAAACGTAAAAACACAATTAAAACCAAACTCAGATCCAACAATTGGTATCAGAGCCTGGACAGTCAAATTTGATTTAACAATCATTTTGACGTAAATAGTTTAGCTCATAAAAGTTGATACTGATAGTTTGTTCGTTTGTGTTGAAAAACAGAGTAAGGTTTAATCACCATCAAAGTTAATTAATCAGTGCCTGTAAAACAACCAGGATGATGTCACAATCACAAGATGATAATAATAACATTGGCTCGCTTTTTAAACCACCCATGCTTAATCGTAATGAATACAACATCTGGGAGAGAAGGATGGGTCACATCCTTGCTCAACAGAACACTGGATGTTGGAGGTCTGTTGTTTTTGGTCCCCATGTTCCCATGGTTCCAAGTGCCGAGGATGCAAAGTAGTTCGTTCCTAAACCATCTGAAAACTATACTGAAACTGATTTTCAAAAGTTCAAACTCGATGCCAAAGCATTTAGCATCATAGCATCTGCATTACCTAATGAGATCTATGCTGGATTGTTACATTGTAATAGTGCTAAAGAGCTATGGGATGCGTTGAAGGAACAGTTTGGGGGGACAGAAGAAGTCATTGAAAACAATAGGGAAATTCTGAATCAGCAGTATGAAACATTTTGTCACATCAAGGGTGAATCATTGACTCAGCAGTTTGAGCGATTCAGTTGTCTCATTAGTGAACTAAGGCTTGTTAAAGTAACTTTTCCAAATACAACTCAAAATAGCAGGTTCCTTAGATCACTACCAGAAAAATGGGACACCATAGCTTTTGTTACTAGAAACTCTGCTGAGTTCAAAGATCTGAACCTGACCCAACTTCATGGTAGACTCCTGACCTATGAAAGGGAGTTGAACCAGAAAAAGAAGTTGCAAGAGTCTGGCAAAGTTACTGATGATTATTCATTCGGTAGCACAACTCTTTTTGGTCAGGAAGAATCTGGTAGCAGTGGTAAGGATCAGGGTTATGATCACTTTATTGATATAACTGCTGGTGGAAATTTTAACAATTATGATCCTCACTCTGCAAATTATGCTTTTACTGCAAATTGTGAGAACCAGATGTCAGATAATTTGTGCTTTGAACTCAATGATTTGCAACACTTTGATCCCACTGACTTAGAAGAGATGGACATCCTACATCAATTGGCTTTGCTTAGTGTAAGAACAAGCAAATTCTATAAAAGAACAGGGAGAAAATTCCCAGGGTTACATGGGAATTTAAGGGTTGGGTTGGATAAATCGAAAATCAAGTGTTACAAGTGCAATAGGCTAGGTCATTTTGCTAGGGAATGCAGGAGTCAAACTACTGGTCCTATAATCACTCATCCCAGCTCAAACCCTAGACCACAAAATCAAAGCACTGTTCACTATACCCAATATACCCCTGCAGCTCATGTTAACACTGCTCACTATGCTGCAACCCCTGTGCCTATGCATTATGTCCAAACCACTGTTCCACAAATTCAGTATGTTCAAACCCCTGTCCCTCAGGCACAAGTGCAACCTGTTGCACCTCAAACAGCTGCTCCAGCAGTGGTACAACCAGATCAGCAAAGCTTCTTCACTCAAGGCTTTGTTGACTGGAACAGCATGCCTGATGAGCTTGGTGATGAAAATTTTGCACTCTATGCTTTTAATGAACCTTCTAATGATGAATTTTGTTTAGTGGCATTAGAGTCAATACCAGAGGGGGTAGAAACTGAAGGTGAACATCTAAGTGATGAAACAGTGGATAAAGAAGCTAAAGCAGTGATTACTGCAGTTGCTGGTGAACTACTGCTGGGAGAAAATTCAGAAACCCTGATTGAACCACTGTCTGACCCCTGGTCAGAAGATGACAAAGAAGAAAAGGAAGAGAAGAAAGCAGGTGAGAAAGAAGATAGAGCTGATGAAGAAGGTGATTTTAAATGTGATTGTGCCATGATGGTTGTTGCTAAGGTAACACCTCAAGTTCTTGAGAAACTGTGTTCAGACCAATGCATTATTGCATTTGCTAACATCAAAGAGGTAAATGAAAACCTTAGGGATAAAGTCTTGTCTGATGAAGTCAAATTTGAAAGGTCATTAAAAGAACTTAGAAACAAATTGGCTGAAAAGGATAAAGAGATCAACAGTCTCAAAGAAGAGCAAAGCATAACCAAAACTCAACTCCAAACTATGGTAGAAAAATACCAAGTTTGCAAAAAGGAGTTAGAGTCCACCCAAATCACATGTGAGAAATGGGTGGAATCCTGCAAAGGATATGAGGTAATGCTTGAAAAACAGATTAAAAGCAATGTGAAATTTGGTGTTGGTTATAGAAAACATGATGATGAAAACACCGTTGTTGAAAAATCTGTTCAAACCACTGATGTAACCACTGAGTTCATCCCCACAAACAAGAATGGCCAAGAAGTGAAAATCACTGATAAACTTGGTAACAAAATCACACTTGACAGACAAGTGGGATCCTCTACTTTTGAGGAGCTTGAGAAATACCAGTTTAAAGCCACATGGTCTGATGAGTGTGACATTCTTGAAAATTTCAAACCTATGGATTTTACAACCACTGACGGTGTTAAAGCTCCAAAAGCTAAAGTCATTCCTCTCAAGGACATCCCAACAGAGGTTAAAAACTCTGTTGCAAAGGAGTCCGAAAAGAGAAAGAAGAAAGAAAAGATCAATAACTTGTTTTGTGAATTTTGTGAGAAAAGGAATAATCTAACAAAAGACTGTTTCCATTTAAAAGCATATGATTTGAACAAAACAAGTGTCATTGTTCCTGCTGAAAGCTGCATCGTCTGTGGTAAAACAAACCACAAAACTCAAGTATGTGTGTATCTCAAAAACTTTGATGTGAAAAAGAATGAGTACATTGCTAACACATCCTTGAGTCCATCAACATCATCTGCCAAATTCACCAAGAACCAACCACTGTTTGTGCCAGTTCAAACAGCTGTCACAAAACATCTGAACCAAACATCTGTCAAAAGAGATGTTCAGGTTACTGATGCACCCCCTGCCAATCAATACAAAAGAGGTAAGGAAAAACAGTCTTACCAAAGGATTCCACACGTTTATGAGACCTACAAAAGGCCCTCTAAACCTAAAGTGAACAAGCATCCTTTTGGGTACCAACAGGTGATTGGGCAAAACCTATAACAGTGGTTAGAAAGAAACAGTCCTAAAACTGTCAAAACCCCTGACCTAACCACTGTCCATCAATCTGCATCCATCCCAGACACTGTTGAGACCCCATCCAAAGCCTTATTGGCTTTGGAAACCCTAATGAACTAATCCTTTTACTTCATGTGCAGGGAGCTTCTGCATGCTTAGATAGCCTTTGGTATGTAGATAGTGGAGGTTCCAGGCACATGACAGGATGTAAAGCCCTACTCAAAGAATTCAAAATTCATGGAGGGGGTGATATATCCTTTGGGAATAACAGTAAAGGGAAAGTTCTGGGTTCTGGTACAGTGCTGTCTGGAAATGTAAAATTTGAAAATGTCAATCTGATAGACAATCTGAAATTCAACCTCCTGAGTGTTTCACAAATGAGTGATAAGGGGTATGGGTCATTCTTCACAAAGGAGTGTTGTAGGATTGTTGGACCAGAAATGGTTGAAAAGATTGAAGCAATAATAAAAACTGGAAAAACAAAACTTGTTGCTCAAAGAAGTGGCAATGTTTATGTTGTTGATATGTCAAAAGAGTATCCCAGAGCTGATGCCTGTCAGTTCTCAGCTGCCTCTAACAAAGAGACAGAACTTTGGCACAGAAGACTGGGACACACAAATCTCAAGACAATCACAGAAATTTCAAACAATGGCCTTGTAAGAGGCTTGCCACAAAAATTGTTTTCATGTACTGAGCACTGTGTTTCCTGTTTAAAAGGAAAACAGTATAAAAGCTCTTTTAAGTCCATTGAAGAGTCCAAAACAACCCAGTGTTTGTAAATGCTGCACATGGATTTGTTTGGCCCAGTTCAAGTCATGAGTCTCAAGAAGAAAAGATATTGTTTGGTTATTGTTGATGACTTCTCTAGGTTTACATGGACTTTCTTTTTACACTCAAAAGATGAGACTGCAAGCATTTTGCAAGACTTTGTGACACAGGTTGAAAAGCAATTTGACCTTCCAGTAAAAGTCTTCAGGAGTGACAATGGCACAAAATTCAAAAATAAGGAGTTGGATGCTTTCTGTGTGAAGAAAGGGATTGTAAGGCAGTACATCATCCCTAGAACACCAGAGCAAAATCGGGTAGTTGAAAGAAAGAACATAACTTTGATTGAGGCTGCCAGAACCATGCTTGCTGATTCAGGTTTGCCATTAACTTTTTGGGCAGAGGCAGTAAATACTGCTTGCTATGTCCAAAACAGAGTTTTAATAAACCCCAGGCACAAAAAGACTGCTTATGAAATTTTGTAAAAAATCAAACCACTGATCGCATACTTCAAGGTATTTGGCTGCCCATGCTTTATTTTGAACTTAAAAGATTCCATCTCAAAATTTGCAGCCAAAATTGATTGTGGTTATCATCTGGGATACTCAACCACTACCAAGGCCTACAAAGTGTTTAATACACGGACCAAGGCAGTGGAGGAGACCTTGAATGTAAAGTTCAATGAACTTTCATCAATGAAAATCCCAGCAAATCCTGCAGATTTGTTTGATCTTGATAAATTCACTTTTGAAAATACTACTGTCAAGTCTAACAGTGCAGGTCCATCAGAGGATTCATCACCAGACTATGGGTATGAGATATTCATTCCTCAACAAAAGTCTGCCACAATGTGAAAAGCATCAGTTGTACAAAACAACTGTCAAAGCTCAACCACTGCTACCTCAACAGTTGTTGACTAAAGTAGCCCATCAACCACCGCTTCCACATCATCAAACACTGCTGACAAAAGTCCCCAAACAGTGGATAAAAGTCAGCATGTGTCTACACCATTACCTCCTATTCCACCACCTTTTGAAGCCACTGCTGGACCATCAAAGTCACCAGCAGTGGTTAGCTCAGATGATACACATTTGCAGCCTTCACCAACAAATGCCATCATACCATACCAAGGAGATTTAATCTTCTTGAGATCTCATCCACCTGATCAAATCATTGGCAACATCAATGAAGGGGTGCTCACAAGAAGCCAAACCCAAAACATTTGTCTTTTTTCTGGTTTTCTATCACTCCATCAGCCAGTCAAGTACCAAGAGGCAATGAAAGACAACAGCTGGGTAGAAGCCATGCAAGAGGAGCTCCAACAGTTTAAAAGACAACAAGTATGGGAGCTTGTACCACTGCCAGAAGATGTAAGTCCCATCGGCACAAAGTGGGTCTTCAAAAACAAAACGGATGAAAGAGGCATTGTTGTTAAGAATAAAGCCAGGCTTGTGGTTCAAGGTTACAGACAGGAAGAGAGGATTGATTATGATGAAACATTTTCCCCTGTAGCAAGATTGGAAGCTATAAGACTATTCCTGGCCTTTGCTGTCAGCCACAACATGAAGGTGTTGCAAATGGATATCAAAAGTGCTTTCCTCTATGGTACAATTCAAAAAGAGGTGTATGTCTGTCAACCTCCAGGTTTTGAGGATCTATTTTATCCAGATCATGTCTACAGGCTGAACAAAGCCTTGTATGGCCTGAAACAACCACCTAGGGCCTGGTATGAAACTCTTTCCAGTTTTGTACTCTCAAATGGTTTCAAAAGAGGTACCATTGATAAAACATTGTTTCTAAAATGGAGAGGAAAGGATTTAATGATTGTCCAAATTTATGTGGATGACATTATTTTTGGAAGCACATGTAATAAAATGTGTGAAGAGTTTAGGGAACTCATGACAGCAGAGTTTGAAATGAGTGCAATGGGTGAACTGCAATGCTTTCTTGGTCTTCAAGTTCAACAAATGCAAAATGGAACTTTCATTCATCAAAGCAAATATGCTAAAGAACTTTTAAACAAATTTGATATGAATGATTGTAAACCATGCAACACACCCCTGGCAACAAATAAGCTTGTCATGTCTGATGAAAAGGATGAGCTGATTGACCAAACACTTTATAGAAGCATGATTGGGTCTTTACTGTACCTAACTGCATCTAGACCAGACATCATGTTTGCAACATGTGTCTGTGCAAGAAGTCAATCAGCTCCTAGAAAATCAAACCTCATTACTGTAAAAAGGATCTTCAGATACATAAAAGGTGCTCCCACACTTGGTATCTGGTATCCAGCTAATGGAAGTATCAAGCTTTCAGGCTTTTCAGACAGTGACTTTGCTGGATGTAACACCACAAGGAAGTCCACTTCAGGAGGGTGCCAGTTTCTAGGCGATTGCTTGGTCTCTTGGCAAAGCAAAAAGCAAGCATCTGTTTCAACATCCACTGCTGAAGCTGAATACATTGCTGCTGCAAGCTGTACAGCCCAACTCATGTGGCTTCAAAATCAGTTGCTGGATTTTGGTATCACTGCCTTAAAGACACCACTCATGTTGGATAGCTAGGTGATGTGTGTAAAATGCAACATATAAATTACATCAAATAAGGCATGAAACTAACCCTTTTTAAGTACTAATGTTGGAAAAAGAGTGTTTTTGTCTTCCTTTTGTATTTTCAGGATTAAATGAGCTCAAATTCACAAAAGAAGCAAAAAGACAGCTAAATCTAACATAAATACAAGAAAAGGAACATAAGTGGACTGCCCGACCCCTCAACGGCATCTTCCCAAGCAAAATAGAGAAGACAGAAGACTGAACACGCCCCGTGCTCAGCCAGCACGGGGCCGTGCCCAAGAAGCAGCAGAAAAGACAAACCTATAGAAGCTTCTATTGCCCACCACGGGCCGTGCCCAGTGAACACGGGGGCGTGGCGAAAGTACAGCAGGCGCATTAATTGTAATTGCGAATTACAATTAATGAAGAGAGAGAATGTCAGACAGGCACGGGGGCGTGTCCAGCGGACACGGGGCCGTGCCCAGCCTTCTGTTCAGCCTATAAATAGGAGTGCTTGGTTTCATTTCAACTCATCCCTTGGCACACCACCTCTCTTACACTTCATCCACCACCCACCACCACCATAACACCATCATCCACCACCATCATCCATTGTCCATCGTAGAGTGTGTGAGTCGTCTCGGGATCCAAGATTGATCGTAAGAGTTCTTGACAATCAAGGCCATGTTTGCCTAAGTCTCTTACATCACTTGGTGAAGACAAAGTGTCTAGTATAATACTTTTTATTTCTAATCTTTTGCACTTTTTATTTGGTTTTGTATTAATGACTTTAATAACTAGTTGCTTATGTTAAAGGTGATCTTTCCTTATCGTTTGTCCGTGGTGTCTTGGCATTATTTTACTGTCTATATAAAATAAAAGATTTTCACCATTCATATCTCCACGGTCTATATGGAGGTATGTTGGCTACCTGGTCGGGGGTTAAGGGAACGGTTTGGTAAAGGTCTTGCCATTGTTCAGCGCTTAGAGGTCCTGCAATGGACCTGGGTGAAATTTAGTAGGACCTCCTTCAATGCTTCACGGTATTGGATGGCGGGGGTCCAAACTCTTTGATCCCCTCATAAGTTAACTACTATTAATACTATAACCCGACTATTTAGGACTGTATCCCTGCTGACTTAGACTACTTAGTCGAGGGTAACGTCACCGCCAAAAGCGGGGCCTACCATAATTTGCATTAATAACTTAATTCATTATCTTCCAATAATCCACCCTTTTAGGATTGTATCCTTGCTGACTCAAACTACTGGGGTGAGGGTAACGTCACCTTCAAAAGAGGGGCCTACTACAATAACTAAGATAATCTCTTAATTATGTGCAAAAGTGCGGAAATAATCAAAGGTTATACTAGATACTAGTCGGAACCAAGTGATTCATCTTGTCTATCTGTTTTTCTTTTATTTTTATTTTCAGCATTTTAGTTAGTTTTATTTTTCTTAGTTTAAAACCTTTTTCTAAACTTTTTATTTTGATTAGACGTTGAGGATAAACCGGTACTAAAAGCTCTTGTGTCCTTGGACGACCTCGGTATCTTACCAACGCTATACTACACTCACGATGGGTGCACTTGCCCATATGTGTGTTTAGTTTTAGTAAAATATCGTGTTTTATAAATTTAAAACTTGGCTAAAAATAAGTGTTAAAGGGGCTTAAAATATACACCTAATAAATATAACACTTTACCGCACATCAAGTTTTTGGCGCCGTTGCCGGGGACACAAGGATTTTAAGAAAGCTTAAAATCGACGGCCTAATCAGTTTTCAAAACCTTTTTAAAAGCGCGCACATTTTTCTGCATTTTAGTTTAGATTTGCATTTACAGTAACCTGTACACGGGGCCGTGCTCGCTGAACACGGGGCCGTGCTGCAGAAAATTTTTAAATACCCAGTAACAGTAGCTTGAACACGGGCCGTGCTCACTGAACACGCCCCGTGCTCAACGAAATCAGTAAATTTAATTAAAACGCCCAGATACAGATCCTGAACACGGGGCTGTGTCCACTGAACACGGGGCCGTGTCCAACCTCTGTTTCTGCTTTTTATTTTTGTTTTCTGATCTCGAGACACGGTTGTGGTCTGCTGAGTGATTCTTATGGATCAATACTCAGGAGGTTACAACTACACCTATGAGGAGGATGATTATAGGGGTAATTATTGCACTAATTGCCGTAACACACGCTCGGTTCAAAATAATCACTCATATCAACCATCAAATTCATACACCTACTATGAGGAGCCTAGGTACGAGCCATCTACTTCATACACATCCTATGAAGACCAAAGGTATGAACCTCCTCCCTCATACTCATATTTTGATGAACCAAGGTATGAGCCTTCTTACTCATACTTTGAGGAACCAAGATATGAGCCACCACCTTCGTATGCTTATTATGAGGAACCATGGCGTGAACAACCCACCTCATATGAGTATTACGAAGAACAAAATTATGACCCTTATCCATCATATACTTACAATGAAGAACAATGGTGTGAACCATCTACTTCATATGGGTATTATGAGGAACAAAGGATCGAACAACCGGATTCAAGCTTAGAAAATACCGATTCTTTTTCTATAACCGAAGTGACCGATAGGATATTAGAACACATTAGAGTTATCGATCAATGTATAAAAGAAGCTCGCGCAAGGGAAGAGGAGTCCCGCGCAAGAGAAGAGTTAAAAAAGGAAGAGATAACCGAAACTGTAAAAATGGAAGAACAAATAAGTGAAAAACCGACACATGAGTTAAACAACGAAAAAGGTGAGTCCAACAACGTTAAAATTCAAGAAGAGTCTAATTTTGAAGAAATTAATCTCTTGTCACCTTCTTTTGAAAATCATTGTTTAGTACCCACTCATGCTAAGTTTTTAAAAGAGTTAAACACTAACACTAAAATTGACGAAACGGTAAGTGTTAAGTTAACTAATGATCAAACCTCACTAATAAAAGAAGACCCATTTGAAATTAACATTACACCGGTTCCATGTTTCTTTCAAAATTCGTTTATTAGTAATGTCACAATCGATAAAGATCTTTGTGTTAACATAATGCCTAACTACATTTTCGAAAAATTAAGTATTAGTGATTTTTCTCCACTTCAAATACCCATTTTTCTATCCAATCGGAAAGTAATAAAATCAATCGGTATAGTTGAAGATGTCTTGGTTCAAACAAATCAAATGGTAATCCCAACCGACTTTGTCATCCTCGATGACGCTCCTCTAGTGTTGGGGCGGCCATTTGTAAAAACCCACGAAGCTTTGAAAAACCAGAAGTTCAACAATCTACCTCTTCAATTAGGGGCATTTAAAAGAAGTGTCGATCTTGAACGGTCAATGAAATATCCTTTCGGCAATAATGACCCCCTAATTGAAGATGAAGATGAACCACCCGATACAAGTGAAGAAATTGACCACTTTGTTGAAGAAGAGGTCGCCATAGAACAAACTTTTAAGGTTCTTGATCGAAATGAGCAACCAAATAAGGAGTCTCCCAAAGACCCACCACTTGAGCTCAAAGAACTTCCAAAAGGTTTGGAATATGCTTTTCTAGACAAAGATGGTAATTTACCTGTAATTATTTCGTCTAAATTAGATAACTTAGAAAAGGAAAAATTAATTAATCTTTTGAAAAAACACAAAAACGCAATAGCTTGGAAACTTGTAGACATAAAAGGAATTAGTCCTTCTATGTGCACACACAAAATTTTGATGAATGATGACTACAAATCGGTCATACAACCACAACGTCGAGTAAATCCAAATGTTCAAGAAGTGGTTAAAAATGAAGTCATCAAACTACTTGACGCCGGACTTATCTATCCTATCTCTGATAGTCCTTGGGTGAGTCCTGTCCAAGTAGTTCCAAAGAAAGGAGGTATGACGGTAATAACTAACGAGAAAAATGAATTAATACCAACAAGAACCGTCACAGGATGGAGAGTATGTATAGATTATAGACGATTAAATGAAGCAACAAGAAAGGATCACTTTCCTTTACCCTTCATTGATCAAATGTTAGAAAGACTATCCGGTCATAAATTTTATTGTTTCTTGGATGGTTTTTCAGGTTACTTTCAAATCCCGATAGCACCCGAAGACCAAGAAAAGACAACTTTCACATGTCCCTATGGAACTTTTGCTTATCGACGCATGCCGTTTGGTCTATGTAATGCCCCGGCAACATTCCAACGTTGCATGGTAGCCATCTTCCATGACATGATAGAAAAGACAATGGAAGTCTTTATGGACGACTTTTCTATCTTTGGGGATTCATATGGCCAATGCCTCGATAACCTTGAACGAATGCTATCCCGATGTGAGGAAACTAACCTCGCCCTTAATTGGGAAAAATGCCATTTCAAGGTAACGGAGGGAATAGTACTCGGTCACAAGATCTCAAGCGAAGGAATGGAGGTGGATCGAGCTAAAATAGATACCATTTCTAGATTACCACATCCATCCTCCGTAAGAGCTATCAGAAGTTTCCTAGGGCATGCCGGATTCTATAGGCGGTTTATCAAAGACTTTTCTAAAATTTCTAGACCTCTAACAAAATTACTTGAAAAAGATGCTCCTTTCATCTTTGACAATGATTGCAATCAAGCATTTCTCACCTTAAAAGAAATGTTAGTCAATGCACCTATCATGATAGCGCCTGATTGGAAATTTCCTTTCGAAATCATGTGTGATGCTAGTGACTTTGCAGTTGGAGCTGTCTTGGGACAAAGAAAAGAAAAGCATTTCCACCCAATTTATGATGCTAGTAAAACACTTAATGATGCACAAGAAAATTACACAACAACTGAAAAAGAGTTACTAGCGGTGGTATTTGCTTTTGATAAATTTCGTTCTTATCTTGTTCTTTCTAAAACTATAGTTTATACAGATCATGCAGCCATCCGATATCTCTTCAAAAAGCAAGATGCAAAACCACGTTTGATTCGGTGGATTCTACTCCTCCAAGAATTTGATATTGAAATCAAGGACAAAAGAGGAGCAGAAAACACCGCTGCAGATCATCTTTCACGCTTAGAAGACCCAACTTTGGAAGCAACCAGGGACGAGCAAATCAACGAAAAATTCCCAACTGAGTCCCTGGAAATGGTGGAATACAAGGAAGAACCATGGTACGCCGACTATGCTAACTACCTAGCTAGTGGTATAGTCGCAAAAGGGTGGCCACATCATCAAAGAAAAAAATTCTTTGCCAATGTGAAACACTACTTTTGGGAAGATCCATATCTTTTCAAAATGTGTGCCGACCAACTCGTCCGACGATGCGTACATGGTAGTGAAGCACGAAGAATTCTCCGCCATTGTCATGAAGGTCCATACGGAGGACATCATGGTGCTGCTAGTACCGCACGAAAGGTATTCGATTCAGGATTTTATTGGCCAACCATTTACAAAGACGCCCAAAGTCTTGTAAAACATGTGATGCTTGCCAAAGAACATGTAATATTTCTTCCAAAAACGAAATGCCACAAAATGGCATTCTTGTTTGTGAAATTTTTGATGTGTGGGGACTCGACTTTATGGGACCTTTCCCACCATCGACAGGAAACAAATATATACTTGTGGCAGTAGATTACTTGTCTAAATGGACCGAGGCCGAGGCACTTCCAACAAATGATGGAAGAGTCGTGGTAAAATTTCTGAAAAAAATATTCTCTCGTTTTGGCACACCAAAAGCTTTAATAAGTGATAGAGGTACCCATTTTTGCAACCATCAACTCGAAATTTTTTTAACAAGGTATGGGGTCTATCACCGGGTCTCAACATCATATCACCCTCAAACCAACGGACAAGCCGAAGTGACTAATAGAGGTTTGAAATGAATACTTGAAAAAACCGTAGGGATAAATAAAAAGGAATGGGCTGATAAATTAGATGATGCTTTATGGGCTTTTCGAACTGCTTATAAAACAACAATAGGTACAACCCCATATAAGCTAGTTTATGGAAAAAGTTGTCACTTACCAGTAGAAATTGCACACAAAGCTTACTGGGCAATCAAAAATGTAAACTTAGACTTAGAATTTGCCAGTAAAAATCGATTTTGTCAACTAAATGAATTAGACGAGCTTAGGAATTATGCATACTCAAACTCTGAAATTTATAAGGAAAGAATGAAAAATTTGCGCGACAAACATATTAAACCTAATGAATTTCAGGTAGGAGATCTAGTTCTTTTGTTTAATTCACGACTTCGATTGTTTCCTGGTAAATTAAAGTCTAGGTGGTCAGGACCTTTTTCCATCACCCATATTTTTCCACACGGTGCAGTAGAAATTAAATCTCGAAATGGGCCTCCATTTAAAGTCAATGGCCAACGGCTGAAACTCTATCAAGGATTCATTGAGGATGAAGAAGAAGAGATCTCGTTTCAAACGGTGGAGGAATAAAAACATCATGCCTGGTAAGTTACGAACGATTGAGACAACAAAATAAAGCGGTAAGTTTTCTAACCATAGCTTATCGGAAAAAGAGGGCACTCACACGAGCACTAAAAAAAATATATTTTAAAACCTCGCTCGGCACGAGGCCGTGTCCGCTGGACACGGGGCCGTGTCCGCGCTGCAGTCGGGATAAATCCCCTTTTTCAAAACAGTTACTTCATTCCACACGTCCCGTTTCCCTGAAAAAGCTCTGGTTTCCAGCGATTTTTCACAGAATTTCAACGTCTCCTATCGATCTAACAACACCAAGGTATGATTCTATCACTTTTAGTAGTTAGATTAGTTACTTGCATGTAGTTAAAACACCAAAAATTTGGGGAAAAATCTAGGGTTCTTGAAGATCATCCGGATCGAACCTCAAATTTTTGTTTAGATCTGTTTGCATTTAGTTAGATTAGTGTTAAGGGAAGTAGATACACTGGTATTGTTCATAGATTCACCCGATTTCTCATAAAAACCCCAAACCCTTGTTCTTGAACCGAAAAAGATAAAATTGATAGGGTAAACGGGATATTTTGGGAAAAACGGCACTTAGGGTTTCATTTTCGGGGGAAACCGCACCTATTGGACCAAAAATTTTCAAGTTTTCGAAACCGGGTCGAAAAATGGGATTTTTGAGTAACAGACCCCTGGACACGGGGCCGTGTCCGCTGAACACGGGGTCGTGTCCAGCCCACTGTTTGCAGTTTTGTCCGAAAATATTTCTGTTTCGTGCTAACTTTTGGTGTATTCTTGCAGATGGCCAGGAAGTTCACAAGATTCAACGCCAATGAGCTCGATGTAAGAGCTCGATACGAAATTCTTCAAACAAGGCCGGAGGAATACCCGAGGGAAGCTTGCACGGAATTGCTAACCATGGTGAATCAAATTGACCGTTTCAACAACATTGTTACGGGACCACTCAGAGTCGCCCTAACAACTCGGCTCCGTTCCGTCCACGAATGCACGTTGGAATTCTATAGCACTTTCACATTCAACTCGAGGTGCGACCCGTTCAACAATGACGGGGTAGCTTTCCAATGTGGCGGAACGAAGTATTCGATCTCTATGGCACAATTTGGGTCGATTATCGGGTTGTATGCGGAAGAGGATGCGGGAAACGAAGAAAATACTGGGGGAATGAGAGAGGTAGGTGACAACGAACGCCAAGCCATGTGGGCTCAGATTGGAGAAGGGTTCTACAATCCGAGCAGCACTAAGAGTACAAAGCTGAGGGATCCGCTATACAGATACATTCATAGGCTCCTCGGCTACTCTCTTAGCCAAAGGCATGACAGTAGTGGCGTCGTTGGGTTAAGAGATTTGGTTGTCCTCCACTGCATTCACAACCGCAGGCCGCTCGATGTTCCGTTCCTCATGCTCCGAAACATGCATCACAACCGCCTTGCTATTGCGCCGACGCCCATTTTCTTTGGGGGATGGGTGTACCGTCTCTTCAAGCACTTCGCCCACATATCTAGGGCATTTGAGAGGAGCCCATGGTCGGGTACGGTGGATATTAACATATGCCGCTCAATGAACCTGATTTATGAGGCAGAAGACGGGACGGTAACCTTTCAAAGGATGCAAGGTCATGCATGGAACCCGCAAGAAGCGCTTGTCCTCCCAGATCCGCAACATCATCAGTACCAATACCAACCCCACGGTGATCCGGGCCAATCATCCTCCTCGGGAGGCGGTTTTCCTAACTTTCAAAGTTTGCATGATTTGTTGCAGGAAAACCTTATGTGTACTAGGAACACCTATAACATGGTGAGCAACACCTACCACCGGGTCGGAGCTATAGAGAGAAACCTATCCGAGATCCAAGACGATGTTGGATACATACGAGACCACATTGCACGCCATGGAGGGGATGATGACGATGATGATGATGACGATGCTATGGAGTAGGCGAGAGGAGCAGAGGAGAAAGCGGTTGATTGATGACTCCCCAGGTTAACCCTTTTTAATCTTGAACAATTGATGGCCTGCGTGCCAAATGTTGAACAATTTACTTTTCCTAACTTCTTTTATTTTCTGCATTTTTTTTACTTTGACATGGATGTTAACTTTGGTAAAAGTAGGATGTTTGCAATGTTTTGGTGGAGAGTTTATTGGGTAAGCAGGTACATTCGAGGCTTAAAGTACTAAGCATTAGTACTCTTAAAGCCGGGACTGGAAAAACGAAGAAAGAAACCTGTTTTTTGAATTTGCAGACTGTCCACACGGGGTCGTGTCCAGCCGACACGCCCCCGTGCCCATTCCCCTGAAACTGCTGTTTGTTTAGATTCTGCAGACCTTGACAGACACGGGGTCGTGTCCAGCCAACACGCCCCCGTGTTCACCTTCTGTAAGTTCTCGTTACTGGCACCTGAACACGGGGTCGTGTCCATTCAACACGGGGTCGTGTCCAGGTTGCCAGTAACACAAAATCTTTGCTTTTAACACCATTTTACACATCTAATCAACCTAAAAATTTATTTTTGGGACACATTGAGGACAATGTGTAATTTAAGTGTGGGGGGGATGCTAAAACCTTGAAATTTTGCAAGTCCTAAATACAAGCCTTACACAAAACTCTATTGGAACCGCTAATCACCCCAAAATTTTTTCAAAAATTTCATTTTTTTTACTTGTCTAGGTTTAACTCGGGAAATTCAAGTTCTCAAAAAGGTTATATTTTTACAAATTTACAACCGATAGCGTCGTGATAAAAAGAACCAACATAAGAAAATTATGAAAAGGCATAGCAAACTTAGTTAAAATTTGATTATATATACTTGATAACATAAAAACCCATTCCCACAAAAGTGAGTTTTGAGCCTTTATTGAGCATACAAATTTACATCTTTAGACTAAATGCTCATTTTTCGTTTCTTCTATGAATAGCCGCTTGGTTCTTACGACTCTAGAACTTGCCACGACGATACATTCCCGGTCCTTATCAACTTAAACCTGAGTAAATAAATGATAGAGGCATTAGGACTAACCTTTTTTCTTTTACACCATTATTTTTTTTTACCACCTACCCAAAAATCCCCTAGTTAGCCCCTTTGAGCCTAAACCTTTTCATTTCATAACCCAAACACCCCTTTTACCCACCAAAACCCTTTTTCATTTTTAACCCTTTGTTTTAGTAACAAGTTCGGTTTTTCGTATGATCTTTGAAAAAAAAAATAAAAAAAAATTTTGTGTTGATGATGAAGCAAAAGAATAAACAAACAAGTTCATCAAAAATAACTTTGTTTGAATAAAAGCTTCATCAGAATAAAAAGTTACAAAAATAGAAATCCTACGAAAATCGACACTTGTTACGCTTTTTCACCCTTTTTCTACTAACCACTAACCCAACCACCTACCTTTAACCCAAGCCTAACCCTTCACCCACAAAGTCCTCTTGATATTTACAAAGGTATAAAAGTTAAAAAGGAGGAGGATTGAGTGCTTGGCAAGCCTATGGTAGGAATAAGTTCCATGCCGCTCTCGAGTGATTCACTAAAAATACACCTTCGGCCGAGTGTGAGTGATTTCTCCCGTGAGGTATGTGAACTTGTATATAAATGGGATTTTAAAAAGGCATGTTATGCCGAAATAAGTAATTTCTCGTATGAAAAGTTTTAAATAAATCATGACGAATAGGATTGTAAATAAATAAAAATAAAACTACATAAAGAATCTTGGAAATCCCGACACTCTACGACAAGCCCAAAACCTTCTCTTCTACCTATTCCATTCGGGAGTGTAAGCCACATATTAAAGAGTTTTGCTTGAGGACAAGCAAAAGTTCAAGTGTGGGGGTATTTGATGTGTGTAAAATGCAACATATAAATTACATCAAATAAGGCATGAAACTAACCCTTTTTAAGTACTAATGTTGGAAAAAGAGTGTCTTTGTCTTCCTTTTGTATTTTCAGGATTAAATGAGCTCAAATTCACAAAAGAAGCAAAAAGACATCTAAATCTAACATAAATACAAGAAAAGGAACATAAGTGGACTGCCCGACCCCTCAACGGCATCTTCCCAAGCAAAATAGAGAAGACAGAAGACTGAACACGCCCCGTGCTCAGCCAGCACGGGGCCGTGCCCAAGAAGCAGCAGAAAAGACAAACCTATAGAAGCTTCTATTGCCCACCACGGGCCGTGCCCAGTGAACACGGGGGCGTGGCGAAAGTACAGCAGGCGCATTAATTGTAATTGCGAATTATAATTAATGAAGAGAGAGAGAGTGTCAGACAGGCACGGGGGCATGTCCAGCGGACACGGGGCCGTGCCCAGCCTTCTGTTCAGCCTATAAATAGGAGTGCTTGGTTTCATTTCAACTCATCCCTTGGCACACCACCTCTCTCACACTTCATCCACCACCCACCACCACCATAACACCATCATCCACCACCATCATCCATTGTCCATCGTAGAGTGTGTGAGTCGTCTCGGGATCCAAGATTGATCATAAGAGTTCTTGACAATCAAGGCCATGTTTGCCTAAGTCTCTTACATCACTTGGTGAAGACAAAGTGTCTAGTATAATACTTTTTATTTCTAATCTTTTGCACTTTTTATTTGGTTTTGTATTAATGACTTTAATAACTAGTTGCTTATGTTGAAGGTGATCTTTCCTTATCGTTTGTCCGTGGTGTCTTGGCATTATTTTACTGTCTATATAAAATAAAAGATTTTCACCATTCATATCTCCACGGTCTATATGGAGGTATGTTGGCTACCTGGTCGGGGGTTAAGGGAACGGTTTGGTAAAGGTCTTGCCATTGTTCAGCGTTTAGAGGTCCTGCAATGGACCTGGGTCAAATTTAGTAGGACCTCCTTCAATGCTTCACGGTATTGGATGGCGGGGGTCCAAACTCTTTGATCCCCTCATAAGTTAACTACTATTAATACTATAACCCAGCTATTTAGGACTGTATCCCTGCTGACTCAGACTACTTAGTCGAGGGTAACGTCACCGCCAAAAGCGGGGCCTACCATAATTTGCATTAATAACTTAATTCATTATCTTCCAATAATCCACCCTTTTAGGATTGTATCCTTGCTGACTCAAACTACTGGGATGAGGGTAACGTCACCTTCAAAAGAGGGGCCTACTACAATAACTAAGATAATCTCTTAATTATGTGCAAAAGTGCGGAAATAATCAAAGGTTATACTAGATACGAGTCGGAACCAAGTGATTCATCTTGTCTATCTGTTTTTCTTTTATTTTTATTTTCAGCATTTTAGTTAGTTTTATTTTTCTTAGTTTAAAACCTTTTTCTAAACTTTTTATTTTGATTAGACGTTGAGGATAAACCGGTACTAAAAGCTCTTGTGTCCTTGGACGACCTCGGTATCTTACCAACGCTATACTACGCTCACGATGGGTGCACTTGCCCATATGTGTGTTTAGTGTTAGTAAAATATCGTGTTTTATAAATTTAAAACTTGGCTAAAAATAAGTGTTAAAAGGGCTTAAAATATACACCTAATAAATATAACACTTCACCGCACATCACTAGGCAACAGAAAATATCATCAAAAATCCAGTTTCCCATTCCACCACCAAGCACATCGACATCAGACATCACTTTGTTAGGGATTGCTATGAAAAAGGTTTGATTTCTCTGCATCATGTTCCAACTAAAGACCAGCTGGCAGATGTGCTCACAAAAGCATTAGATACAGCCACCTTTGAATGCTTGGTCTCTAGGATTGGCATGCTAAACATGGAATAACAAGCAAAATCTTGTTTTTCTACGAATAAAAGCATTAAAATGTTTTCAGAAAATCAAAAATCCATCCTAATAGTTAAAAATGAAGTTTTCATTAAAATCCTTAAAAGTCTGCCATAACCACTGCATGTTCAAAAGTCTGCTCTACTTCAAAATGTATGTCCACTGCTGAAAGCCATTCCCTGTCCTCTCATTTCCTTGATAAACTCTGTTGTTCAAAAGAAGTGTCTTATCCACTGATATGCTATCCACTGATAGTGAAAATCATCCACTGCATCCATTTGTTACCGTTGTAACCACTGCTTTCATCAGTAACTTTCATAAAAGTATTGTCCTTCATTTCATTAGAGGTTGGCATGTGGGCAGTACATAGTGGTCAGTACTTTTGTAACCGCTGCCACATCAGCATTCACTTTTTCTCTATAAAACCCCCACTTCACATCAAAACAGGGTTTTACTGTCGAATTGAATTCTCAAAAATTCTCTTCTCAAAGCATTTTTTCTTCAAATTCCTTCAAAACCTTCTTCGATCATCATCTCCAAAATGACAAAATCGAAGCCATCTGCAAAACCCACTTCCAAATCATCTTCAAAAGAGGTCTCTCAAAAGGCCAAAACCACCGAAATTCCACACAAACCTTCTCACAACCTTCTGGGTTTACTCACAAAACCCGGCACCACCGAAATTTTCGATTCCATCATTGATCTCATTTCTGCGTCAAAGTACAAAACTTTGCTTACAGCACATGCACCCATTTACCTGCAAACCCAAAGGGAGTTTTGGAAAAATGTAATCCTTGATAAACAAGGAGACAATGTCATAGCCATTAACTCCACTTTACAGGGTAAAGCAGTCCAAATCACACCACAATCCATATCAGAGGTCTTTCAACTTGATGATCAGACAGGTTTAACCTCTATCCCTAAAAACGAGTTAAAAATTGACTTCATTGAACGAGGGTATGCAGATACAATGATGAAAAGGGATACCTTACAAAAATGTTTCTTCCCCCCTGCACCAAGATTTTTATTCCATACCCTCCTAATGTGTGTTTCAAACAAAACCAATGCTTTTAATGAAATACCATTAAAGATTCAAAACCTGGGATATGCTATTCTTCAAAACGAAAATTTTAATTATTCTCAGGTAATCTTTAATGATCTGGTTAAAAATGTTGAAACAAAGCCATTCTTACTTTTTCCAAGATTTTTATGTTACTATTTTGAAAAGAAACTTGGTAAGAATGAAGCTGCTGCAATAAAACAAGGTGACTCTATTCAAATAAACAGCTTAACTGCTGAAACTTTTACAAGAATGTCAATACCTTGCAAAACACAAGCAGAGGTGCCTGAGCAGAATTTAGCAGCTACCACAGCTCCTCAGGTATCTGCTGCTGAGCCCACTGCTCAAGGTGATCAAAGTAGCAAAACAACTGCTTTGAAACCCACACCTACAATCACCAAAAAGCCAACAAAAAGAAAAACTCAAAACCCCCCAAATCCATCAAAAAGGAAACTCTGGAGGATGAGATACCAGAGCTACTGCCAGTGACAACACAAAAGTCACAAGAAACCACTGCTGCTACTTCCTGACAGCAGTTGGTACAAATATCTCAACCCATAACTGAAACTCCTCCTGTCTCTTCTAAAAAAGAACAGGTTGTACACATAGGGACTCCACAATATAATGCTCTAGAATCACTCGCTTCCATCATCCACAGCCCAATGCCCGGGGCAAATTCTCTTCTTATACCAAACCTCACATCCACAATTCCTCCACCAACTAGACTATTGTTGGAAGCAATTGATTTGAACCAGGCACAAACCAGTCCTTCTTAATCATCTATCAATGAGAACATGCCACAACAAATGGCTGGGTCTGATGTATCATTCTTTGCTAACCCACCAACACAACCTGAGGAGGTTACACCCCTTGAGTTACAAATAACTCTTGGTGGTAATCCAAGTGAAGTAGCCAGTACAAATGTTCAACCCACTGGTTTACATTTGGATAGTGGTTACATCAATAAGACTTCCTTGGAGGCAATTCCTTATATAGCACCTATGCAAACTACCAGTGGATTTGTTTTACCCACTGCAACATCAAAAGGTTGTCAAGTGTTGAAGGAAGAAGACCCCAGTACCAAGAAAAAAGGGCATCAGTGGTTAATGTTTGGAGTACACTCCCTACCTCAACCACTGATAAAACCACTGCTAGTGGGAAACCAAATGATCCCATTAAATTGGGTGATGGTTTAAAATATCTGGATTTGACGGACCGAGTTGACAAACTGGATACAGCTGTTGCAGATATCAAAAACATGCTACAACAGTTGTTGATAGTACAAAAGCTGCAATCCACTGTTGTTCCACCTCAAGCACCTGCTCCACCACAAGCACCTGCTACAAATGAGCTCTGGAATCTATTTCAACCTTTTCTCCAACAACAAAAGCAAATGGCTGATCAGCAACATGCAATACATGTACAAGAGCTGAGAAACACCATGGAGTCTAGGTTCAGGAACACACAAGCAGACATTAAGGCAATCAAGGCCCATTTATTGGAAACCACTGGCACTGCTCCTCCTACTGTTCTCTTTATTGATCAACATCCCCCAGATAATGCCAAAAAGGGGGAGAAAATTCAGGAGTGGATAAGGAAGGGAATAGATGATGGTCTTTACATTGAACCAGAAAGGGATGCTATGACCAGAAAAATTCCTTTGTCAGATGGTAGCAAAAAGGTTGATGCTACCCAAGAAGCACTTGATGAAGGAGTAGCAAGTGTAAAAAGGGATAGAGCGGCAAAGGATATTTCAAGGTGGAATGAGGAGAAAAGAGCTTACATGGAGCTGAATGCGCAGGGTTGTTCTGGGCTAAAGGATGTTCAAAATCCTGTGCCAAAAAGAAATCCCACTACAAAAGTGAGGAAACCTAAGTCCACACCATCCAGACTCACAAAGCATACTTCAAAACCACCATCCAAAAGCCCCCAGCATCAATCTTCCATCCAAACAGCTGTTGTAACTCTTGTTGTATCAACTACTGCTGGTACTTCAGAGGTTTCAACATCTGTTGTTACTTCAACACACACCACTTCAACACACACCATAACCACTGCTTTACCACCACCATCTCCTCCTGCCAAAAAGCAGAAGACATTAGATGTTACAACATCTGTTGTAATGACAACAGTGGTTGAAACACCAGTTGTTTCAACAGCTATTATTCAATCACAAATCACTGCCACTCAAATCACCACCACTGATCCCCCAAAACATCATCTGCCTCTCCTAAAATAAAAAGGAGAAGGATTTTCATACCAGATGATGATTCACCATCACCACCACCAACATCTTCAAAATCTTTATCACTTGTTACAATACCCAAACCTGGTCCTCTCTCATCAGCTCAAATTCAAAAGCCCTTAGCTCCTGCAGGTGTTCAATTCCCTCTTGAACTTATAGCAGTCAGAGAAGAAATCAAGTCTTTCTATTATGAGGATGATCCTACTAAAAGGAGATTGCCATCAGTTGAAGGATATCCAAGGCCAAACAATATTGAAGAATATTTGAAAGTCAAAGCTAAACAGGCAGAGGATATCTCAAAAAGAAATGCACAAGAAAAATCTGATAGAGAAATCCAGCAGAACTACCAATTCTTGCTCACACAAGTCAGATCCCTGGAACAATTTGCAAAGAATGTATGTCAACAAATCTCAGAGAGAGCAGATGAAACTCTAAGAAAAGACTACATTGAAAGCATCATGGCAACAAAGAAGTACAAGGGAGAAAAGCACATGTACAAAGAGTGGACCATCCCTGAGCTTGAGCAAGAAGCAGCCAGGATTCAAGAAATGATAAAGAGTAAGGTCAAACACACTCCTCCAGAATGGTCAAAGTACAAAAAGAATGTGCCTAAAAATCACTTGAGCTGAAGAGAATGAAAGAGGAATTAGCTGCTGCTGATTATGGGTCTAAACATCAAGTGGCAAGATGGAAAGAAGATGTAGTCAGGGCCACCTACAAAAGGTTGGAGGAATTAAGGAAGAAAGACCCCACAGTTCATCAAAAGCCTGACTATCCTGAAGCAGAGGTTTCAAAAAGACCATCAAAGCTGCAAATCAGGAGAGCCACTGCTACAGCTGGTGCAGCCATCTATAAAAGAAGGCAACTAAAACAGTTGGGTGGTGAAACCATCCAAGAGCTGATAAAAGGAGATGACCTTGTTAAAGAAGGCATAAAGAAAATGATTATAGAAACTCTTGGCTTGGATCAAACTGCAAGTACTGCTCAGTCAGTCATAAATAGGCCAGCTTCACCAAACACCTCATCAAATAAAAATCTCCCAAGAAACCCACCAGGCTCAAAAGTACTAAAGTGGGAAACTGACAAACAGACCCATGTATTGACTATGTTCAGGCCTGGTGGAGAAATGAAGAAAATAACAAGGGAACAAGCTCTTGGCCTGAGTCTTGAAGATATGCATGATTTCCTTGATCTTCCACTTGGTAGGGATGAAGATGACACAGATGCCCTAGACTTTGAGTTACAACTTAAAGGTCAGATAAGGGAACTGTTAATGAGGCAATAAAGTTCCACAATAATGAAGAGTTTTGGCATTATCTGTTCAGGGGGAGATTGTTGGGATTGAACACTATCAAAGGAACAGATAATTAAAGCCAAAACTGGATCAGAGTAGTGGATCCAGAATAAGCAGATGTTATGCATACAAGTCTCTCCCCTTGAAAGTGATTTCAACATTTGCTGACCTCCTATATACTGATCGTACAAACTGCTGACCCACAAACTGCTGATCAAGTAAAAGCCTGATAGAAGAGTAAAGCTCTGCTGTTCAATATACTGCCTTGAGTCAAGCTCTGCTGATCCGGACAAGTACTGCTGGGTTCACATCAGTGGAAGGATGCAGCAGTAGTTTAGATGTCTTTTATGTAATGAAATGTAATAGCAGTAGTTAGCATAGCAGTGCTTGTATTGATCAGAGGTTAGAGTTTGTTAGGAGGTTAGATGTCACTTTCATGGTGACGTCAGCTTAGATGCTTCAGTGGTTTGCTAGTGCCTATAAATAGAACTGTGCTCTGTACTGTTCTATTAGCTCTTTGCAAAATTCTCTTCCTGCACGAACAAACACTGAGCTCTGGCTGAGGGGGAGTTTGTATTCAGCATTGCATTGTAATCGTAATTGAAATAAATTCAATCCTTCGGTTCTTTGTGAAAAATGTTTGATCAAAGCAATTCTCTAGTTTGATTGTGTGTAAAGTTTGTTTCCATCTTAATTCCGCTGCACAACTCATCCATCTTCATCTAATTCAAACGTAAAAACATAATCAAAACCAAACTCAGATCCAATAGTGCATAACCAAAGGCGCTGACATGGCTCAACAAATAGTTGCTATTTGTCTTATTGTTTAAAGAAAGTATGCGACATCTTAATCGGTTTCTACTTAACGGAGGAAGTTAGTTCGTCTAGCGATATTCCCTAAGGTCAGACAACACCAAATATGGATGGGTACCCTTACTGAAATACTAAATCAGTTAAAAAATGAAATGAGTGTAAAGGGCCGCATGGATGAGGCTTGCACCTAAGAAGGATGCTGATGCACCTCCTTCTGCCAAATGGGCAGATTTGCTTGACATGTTCAGTGATTTAGTTAATTGTTTGAAGAATGATCACAAGTTTCTCTTTTATACCCTAAAGATTAAGACCATGAAAGAAGGATTATTGCATATAAAAGATGATGTAATTGCTATTAGACTTTGAGTGTTGAGAGTAATTGGATTAGTTATCTTTAATGTCCCGTCAAGAGAAAAACTTGAAGTAGAACAACACTTGAGAGATTATTGAAAACAGTATTATTAACGTTACCATTTAACAACTATTCTTAGGTTTTGGGTCTACAATGATTAATAATATTCAAGGCCACTTATATGCATAAAACATTCAACAAACAGGAAAGCAAAAATATAATTAGATTGATAGACTTTTAGCAAACCTAACTAATCTAAAGGCTTTTTTTCCATTCACTTTCTTCCTGTAAGAACTTGGGAAGTGAGATTTGCAAACTCTCAATGCTTAGCTTTTCTATAACTTTCATGCAATGTAGACTCCATATGATTATTACTTTACCTTTGTATGTTTGATTTGATAACCTACTACTTATGTGTCTTTGTAGGTCGATCCATTTAAGAATTTTCCCACCAACAATCTAACGTTAGATACATGTAGCTACCTATCAAACTTCAATAAAAGTTTGAGTCCACTTCTTCTTCTGAGTCATGCTCCGTTAATTGGAGCCCATATTCCATAGGTGTTGATACCGGTTTGCATTGATCCATTCAAAATCGACTAATCAGCCTCCTTGTATACTTTTGTTGAGAAATAGTGATATGTTGCTTATTTTGTGAGATTTCCATTCCCATAAAGTAATGTAAATTTCCCATATCAGTCATATCAAACTCGTTTTTACATAGATTCCTTAAACTTTGATATGCTTGTGATGCAAGTGCTTGCTATAATCAAATTGTCAACATAAAGATAAACCAGTAACTGTTCACCCTCTTCTTGGTTTATGAATAACGTATCTTCGAGTGTACACTTCTTAAACCCATTTTCTTTGAAGTAATTGTCTATCCGACTGTACCAGGCTCTTGGAGCTTGTTTTATGAATAACATATCTTCAATTGTACACTTCTTGAACCCAAGGCCTTCTTTAAACATCATAGCTTATGTTCACTTCCTTTTTCTACATAGCCTTAAAGTTGTTCTATGTAGACCTTCTCTGTTAGTGTTCCATTTAAGAAAGCGGACATTAAATCCATTTAATGCAAGTGCCAATTGCATTGTGCAGCAAGGGCTAAGACTAACCTTATAGTTTCAACGCCTATGACAGGTGGGAATACTTCTTGGTAGTCTATCCCAGTTTTTTTTTCTTATATCCTTTCACTACGAGCCTTGCCTTATATATATCTACCTTCCCATGTTCGTTGTATTTTGTTTTATAGATCTATTTCACTCCTACAGGAACATGATTCATGGGCAGTTCTACTAATCCCGTGTATCATTTTTCTTGATAGATTGCATCTCACAATCAATAGCTTCACACCATTTTGTTCCTTGCATGCTTCTTGATAAGTAGTTAGATCTTCACCAATGTAAAAAACAAAGTTTGCACTATCTCGTGTTGTGGTACTTCCCTTCTTGTTATAATCTTTCAACTTGAGTCTTTGTTAGACTTTTAGAATTTTTGTAGACGTCATCCATCCCTTTTGTTTTTTTATGACATTATTTTCATCATCACTTGATTTAGATGTGTTGTTACTTCCCTCCAAATTCATATTTGACGATGAGTAATTGTGTATATTGTTTGATGAATCGGTGATATTGTCTATTGAACCAGTAGGATGCGAGGCTTGTTCAACCAAACTAGGACTATTGGTTTCAACTGGTATGAGAAGTTCACTTTCAACATGTGTACTTGAAGTTCTTTGTAGTTGTTGATTGCCTTATGTATCGGTTGAGTTATGTACAATATAGGGTATCTCTTGTTGGCTATTCCATGCTAAGTGCTCATAATATCCCTACTAATGATGAATTTTTTTTTTGTGTTTCAGGGTTATATAGTTCGTTGGTGTTGAAGATAACACCAGAATTCAACCAATGATTCACTCTTTGTTTTATTAAACTCATGAATATGAACAGTGATTCAAGAAGAATTACAGACTCTCAATTGATTGTGATACCTAACCCTAAATCCCCAATTCTGCCTTTATACCCAATTAGCAACAGCTAATTAACAGACTCTAACAAAGAACTACTAAACTGACACAATTGACCCCTGCACTTCTAATACATTCTAAGAAAGAACAAACTACTTTGCTGAAGTGACAAAACTAGTCCCTCTACTTATTAACACAGTCTAAAGAGTTAGACTTTACTCCAATTAACTCCAACAATTACTGAACCTTGGATTTCCGGAACTAAGCCTCTAAGGTAGAGCACGATTCATTTATAGGTAGGCTGTGACAAGTTAGGACATCAGGCAGCCAAGTCGTTGGACCTTTTTGTGTACGCCTCGATCTCTGATCCTTCCATCTTCAAACCATAATACTCCACTTCAAGCTTCAGAATATCTTCTCTGTGACAGAATTCTTCCTTGATCAATTCCTTGAAGTCGCTCCAGGGAGTGGCATTTGCATCTACCAATCTGAGCATCTGAACTTGCGTGTTACACCAGGAAAACGCTTTCCCTTGTAACGTGCCAGCAGCGTACTCTACCCGTTTGCTGGCAGGGCTTTCACATTCTTCGAATGCAGATTCGATCCTTTGGATCCAGTGTAGAAAACCTATTGCTCCTTCGGTGCCGTCGAATGTGTGAGGTTTGCATTCCAAGAACGCCTTGAAGGTGCCAACTCGGAATTGGGTGTGTGGGGGTTGACCCCCTGATTGGGTTGCTAAGGCCTTAGCAACCCGAGCATTTATCAGGGTCATTAACTGGTCCTGCTTCAGGCTGATTGTAACGCCCGGCTCTTTTGTACTTTCCATTTATAGAAAGTATTGCTCGTATTCCTATTTTTGGAAACTTTGTATTCTTGTAATCGTTCCTTCTTGGTAATCATTGTAAAACCGAGACTTGAATCATTAATGAAACTCGTATTTTGTTGCAAATATATTATACACACTCTATATATGCTCGTATGCTCGTTTGTGAGAAACAATTGTTGATTATTCATTATTCTTGGAAACTATGTGCTAAACTTGTAATTAAACTAAACTTATGCCCAAAACGTGTTTTGAACGAGAACGACACTTGACTTTGATGCTCATACGATTAATTATACTTGGTTTATACTCCTCGTACTTGGGTCTATCTTAAAATATGCTTTTGTGGCAAGAATGGTCCTTAAAAGCCCTAAAATCATCAAATACACAACTCTAGGGGCCAAATTGTAACTTTTTGAAACTTATGTCCGGATTAGAAGGCCCGGGCGGCCCGCTTCAACTTACCTGATATCTCAGGCGGGCCGCATGGGGATGCCCAGATCAGAAAAACACAGCAGCTGATTATGTACGCGAATTTGGCACGAAATCCCATCTTCTAACCCTCCCCAATCACCATTTAGCCACCTCTAAACACCTCCAATCACCTCTAAACTCTTCTACTATAAATACAACCCTTCTCCAAGCATTTCTACACTTTCACAACCCTCAAATCTCTCTCAAACACTCTCAAGTTCTTGCTTATTTCATAAATTCGGACAGATTCATACACCTTTACAAAAGTGAGCATAACTTGCTCATTTCTCAACGAAATCACTTGATTCTTCCTCCTACTTGCTTGGATAATCATGGGGTTTGATTCCTTGGTTTATCCTTGGAGAAATCAGATCTGGA
This sequence comes from Helianthus tuberosus, assembly GCA_030545235.1. NCBI lineage: Eukaryota > Viridiplantae > Streptophyta > Magnoliopsida > Asterales > Asteraceae > Helianthus > Helianthus tuberosus. The sequence goes on along the minus strand of CM060357.1, from coordinate 42,509,346 downwards.
ATTGCCCCAAATATGTCCACAAACTTTCTGTTTTGTTTCATGTTCTTCAAAAGCTTGTTTAAACTCATCCAACTTGTGTCTAACACATCTCACACCTATGTCCTAATGCTTACAACCTCTCTTATGGTTGGTTAAGCTTAAAACAAGGTTGAGACACTATAAATCAGAGGTTAAAACCTCAAATACTTTCTGTTTTGTTAGGGTATTTAACCCACAAATCATGTCAAGCTTAGATCTTGATGAATGAGTGATTATGGAACAACTCGGGTTGTCCTACATACAATCCTCACATGATTTGGTGATTTCTCTTTAGTTAGGTTGTTTATGTTATTGTGCTAATCCTAGTTCGTGACCCTCCTTGGTTGTTTTTACATTAAGTGAAGTGGTGAACATTCAAGGGGTTCCTAAATGGAAGCATGTTCTTCCTACCCCATACATGACATCTATGATAACTCGAGGTGCCTAAATGAAGATCCTAATCTTCTACCTCCTACTTGAATTATTGGACTAAATAATATGTAATACTTAACCTAGATATATATATACGCTTATTCGAACCTTTGATATTGAACTTGTGTTTATATGTTAAAGTAGTAGAACATCATATAAGACCTAAACCTTGTTGTGATTCTTATGGGTGTTCAACTCATGAAAACATTATCATAACCCTTGTGGTTACCAAGTGTCATACAAGTGTTAAGTGTTGAAGATGATTATTTTCACATGTTATTCTCATATCTTATTTTTATGTTGTTTTAAATACCGAATCTCGACTCTAAGCATACTTGAACTTTAACCCTTACACATTCAATCTTTTAACCTCATCAACTCGTCAATAATTGGATAATTGGAAAGCATATGCAAACTTTGTGAGTATACTCGTATTTCCCCTTTTTTTCTTTTACCACTTTTGGGGTGTAACATGTTTACTTATCAACAACTTACACATGAACATTTTGCTTAAACACATGAACATTCCTATTAACATGCTTGTATACGTGATGGCTTGATACTTTAAACTTGGGTGAATCTTATGTGTTGAACTTATCATTAACTTCGTACGAGCCAAACCGTGACATATGTAGCGCTATAGGATTAACGACCCGCCGCCCGTAACTTGTGGTTATGTCATGAGCATGTTGCGTTTCCTTGGTGTGATATGTTAGACACATGCCATATTTAAATGTTTATCTTGAATCACATGCTTGCTATGAGGAATTGTTCAAAACTTATCATTTGTTATGTACGTACCAAACTTGTATACTAGCCATTGCTTTTGCATTGAATTGTATTTTAAATATGTTACAGGTTGATGATGACGATGCTATGAAAAAGAAGTAGCGTTGATGCCTAGATACACATATAGACGTTTAGGTTTAATATGTTGTATCAATTTTTGCTTATGTCGTTATGTATTACTTTTGGAACTTGTTGTTATTTGAGTTTATGTAATGTTGACAATTTGAAGTTATGAAATGAAATGGGAATTATTTAAATATTGTCACAAATAGCGTTATGATGTCTCTAGCAATCTTCACACTTCGTCTCATCCCGATGTTTCCGCCATTGGTTGGGGTGTGACAGATTGGTATCAGAGCCATAACTATAGGGAATTAGGAAAAGTATGAATGCTTTTACCTAGTCTATAGTTTTAGAGTCTTATTCGTATATTTTGCTCGAACTACTACATGATACTTTATTTGTTTCTTAGTTATGCTATTTTAAACATGTACATCACTCGTGAGTAATGTTCGACATGATATTCTTATGCAATAATGCTTGTCTTATTATGTGTTAATACTTGTTTCATTGTTCGATTCTTTATGTGTTACTATAAACATGTTTCTCTACGTGTTAATACATGTTTTATCATTTCGTTATCCAAGCACCATTCTTGATATGCTTTCTTATGTGTTTATACTTGCTTATGTATTTCCTTTGACATACGCTTCCCTCATGCATTTTACTCGATTATTCTAAATCCGACAACACTCATATTACAAAAATGGGACGACCTCACCAAAATAGGCGTGAAACCCACAATTTGGTGAACAATTCTCAATCCATCTACTTTTCTTTTACACGAAATTCACCATCAAGTTAGGAGTGAAATCCTCACCTTGATGGAGAAATTCAAATTTCAAATTCTAGTGGACCCTCGTCAAAGTGTCAAAATTAACTTTTGACCCGACGAGTACCAACCACACTTAGGATACGAAATCGTCGAGTTAGGGGTGAAACCCGCACCTTGTCGACTAGTTCCACTCTTTGATTTTCATTAATCCCGCCAAGTCTCGAAATTTCAATTGAATTGAGGACGTGTAGTAACCGGAAGGGTAAATACCGTTAACCGACTTGTCGGCAAGAGTATGTCACCTATTAGGCCAAAGCATGCTCCTCAAGTTCGAAAGACTTTTCGACCACTTTGGTTAGTCAAAAGTTCCGTTTTGGAACCATCCGAATTTTAATCAAACATGTGTTTCTATTATTTATTTTATACGATGCAATCTTTCAAATTCGAATTTACTTTCGATATTTTCTTCTCACACACACAACATATTGAATCTTTTCCATACATTTATACATATGCATGATTTCATGTAATTTAAATTCATATTCCTTGTAACGACAAGTGGAGACATATCCTCGAGATAGGAGTGATTTCCTTACCTTGACGGTTAACTCCACTCCCTTTTTTTTCTTTTTCTTAAAACGACCTCACCAACGAGTTAGGGGTGAATCCCTTACATAGGTGAACGTTACCAAAACGTCTCTTCAAAATATCTTATTATGCAAACTCAATCATGTTTTATACCTAAATTATTTATCATTATTCTAAATACATGCGTACACGATTTCGAAATACATTGCTTTATCAAGCGTACTTTCTATCCTACGACCTATTTCCTTTTTACCTAACTCATATACACGAGATTCTTAAACTTATCTTAAACGTTTTACTACACAAATTTCCAAACCTTACGAAATGCTACCTATCAATTTGATCGATCCAACAAATCTCTTGCCCATAAACCTCTTATTCAATTTAATCACTAAAACGCACTCATGATATATATCACCAAACTAAGGACTATCATTCTCAATCGGAGGATCAAACCAACCTTTCTTTTACACCTATAAGATCTTATGGATGTTATATGATCGTTTTTACCAACGACTCTTTTTAACGTCAACAAATCATTTGTTAGAACTTTTAACAATCACTAAGTCCTTTTCTTACTAAAATTCTTTTCTAAGGATCCTCGTTTTCACAAGAACCTCTTAAATTCATAATTTCTTGTTTGATGAAATGAACTTACTTTTGATTGAAAACCTTTTTCCTACCCCAAGTTACAAAACACGTGGGCAAGAAGACTTCTTGGAGACCGACCATCCCTGGATTATGTAAACTCTTTTAAAACAAAAGTAGCATTTCCATTCTTTACAAAATGCATTATGCTTAACCAATGAGTACCTTATATCCTTTTACATATGCAACTATATTCTACATTTCAAACCAAGCTCAATCTAATTTTGATATGATAAACTCAACGTTTCGTTTAAACAACTATACACACGTATCATCATACACATTTTAGTCGATATCTCGCGATAACATCATTTATATAATTCGTATTTACATACTTAACCTTTTTAACGCTTTCATGCACTTAAATCCGTGATGTCCCAACATACACTATATACGTAAATTTTATTGCCCTTGCCTGCACTTATACATTTTATGCCTATACGTATACACTCACGTATTTCCTGTTTTTACTTATACTCATACGTTTCATGCTTATACGTATACTTATACTACTCGTACGTTTTATGTTGAGACTCATACATACATGCGTATTCACACTTAAGCTTATGCTCATACTTTCATTTCATACTCATACATTCGTACCTACACGCGAGCGTAATCCGAGTGATTCGCTTGCGTGGGTCCCATACATACTTAAGCATGGACTTGCTTACATACTACATTCTTACACGTGCACATTCTTAATTTTTAAATTATGGATACCCTAATTCATACACAACTAGTACAAGCTATGCGGATCAGGCGACGATCAATATAATCACGGGTGCACACGGGATTATAGTGATAGGCGTATGAGAACCATAGGGTGTACTACTGTGTATGGTAAGACACGGAACGTAACATGGCACCGAATACGGAACGGACGTAATGTGGTTAAAACATGGTGGATACGCCGCTGGTACTTCCTATATATAAGTGTTTTCACCATATTACCAAATTTCGTAAAACGTGCCATGAGAAATTCGGTGCTTTGCAGACCTTTTGGACCTAATACAACTTCACACAACTCACAAACGCATTATATCCGATTATCCATGACGAGACTTCATCCTTAACACACCACATTCATCTGTCCAACACTTATGCTATTCTCATACTTATACTCTTTAAGAGTCATTCATTCATTCTATACTCGTATTATTCTCCTTATCCTTTTAGTTCATACATACCTCGTTCGCAATTAAGCTTGTTTAAACATTCGTGTCCTAACTTACCTCGTTACCTATAAAATAGTCTTCCTATTCTGGATTCTTGTGTAACTGTACTTAGTATGCCTTTAAAGCTTTATTTAAGGTGCCAAACCCTCTCGTTTTGCTCAATAAACAATCTTCTACAAATGTGTTTTCGTTACCACGTCCCATCAAAATACAAACCGTTTGTCAACATCTTCTTTCTTAATACGTCACCTTTTTAAATACGTCGCCAATTTAATTACTCAAAGTTGTTTAGACTCACTTCACCTATATACGCACTTACATGTTTTCCACTATGTCAGATACCTCAAATTATTTTAGGCAATGAACTCACTCACAAATTTACCTTGTCGCTCTCCAAAGTTTTGTGCCTTTCAAAATGTTTCAAAATTTTTCAAGTCTCAAATTTTTACTAAAACTCTTCAAGTCTACCTCTTGAATAAATTTCGGGACGAAATTTTCTAAAGGAGGGGAGACTGTAACGCCCGGCTCTTTTGTACTTTCCATTTATAGAAAGTATTGCTCGTATTCCTATTTTTGGAAACTTTGTATTCTTGTAATCGTTCCTTCTTGGTAATCATTGTAAAACCGAGACTTGAATCATTAATGAAACTCGTATTTTGTTGCAAATATATTATACACACTCTATATATGCTCGTATGCTCGTTTGTGAGAAACAATTGTTGATTATTCATTATTCTTGGAAACTATGTGCTAAACTTGTAATTAAACTAAACTTATGCCCAAAACGTGTTTTGAACGAGAACGACACTTGACTTTGATGCTCATACGATTAATTATACTTGGTTTATACTCCTCGTACTTGGGTCTATCTTAAAATATGCTTTTGTGGCAAGAATGGTCCTTAAAAGCCCTAAAATCATCAAATACACAACTCTAGGGGCCAAATTGTAACTTTTTGAAACTTATGTCCGGATTAGAAGGCCCGGGCGGCCCGCTTCAACTTACCTGATATCTCAGGCGGGCCGCATGGGGATGCCCAGATCAGAAAAACATACCAGCTGATTATGTACGCGAATTTGGGACGAAATCCCATCTTCTAACCCTCCCCAATCACCATTTAGCCACCTCTAAACACCTCCAATCACCTCTAAACTCTTCTACTATAAATACAACCCTTCTCCAAGCATTTCTACACTTTCACAACCCTCAAGTCTCTCTCAAACACTCTCAAGTTCTTGCTTATTTCAGAAATTCGGACAGATTCATACACCTTTACAAAAGTGAGCATAACTTGCTCATTTCTCAACGAAATCACTTGATTCTTCTTCCTACTTGCTTGGATAATCATGGGGTTTGATTCCTTGGTTTCTCCTTGGAGAAATCAGACCTGGAATTGCCCCAAATATGTCCACAAACTTTCTGTTTTGTTTCATGTTCTTCAAAAGCATGTTTAAACTCATCCAACTTGTGTCTAACACATCTCACACCTATGTCATAATGCTTACAACCTCTCTTATGGTTGGTTAAGCTTAAAAACAAGGTTGAGACACTATAAATCAGAGGTTAAAACCTCAAATACTTTCTGTTTTGTTAGGGTATTTAACCCACAAATCATGTCAAGCTTAGATCTTGATGAATGAGTGATTATGGAACAACTCGGGTTGTCCTACATACAATCCTCACATGATTTGGTGATTTCTCTTTAGTTAGGTTGTTTATGTTATTGTGCTAATCCTAGTTCGTGACCCTCCTTTGTTGTTTTTACATCAAGTGAAGTGGTGAACATTCAAGGGGTTCCTAAATGGAAGCATGTTCTTCCTACCCCATACATGACATCTATGATAACTCGAGGTGCCTAAATGAAGATCCTAATCTTCTTCCTCCTACTTGAATTATTGGAATAAATAATATGTAATACTTACCCTAGATATATATATACGCTTATTCGAACCTTTGATGTTGAACTTGTGTTTATATGTTAAAGTAGTAGAACATCATATAAGACCTAAACCTTGTTGTGATTCTTATGGGTGTTCAACTCATGAAAACATTATCATAACCCTTGTGGTTACCAAGTGTCATACAAGTGTTAAGTGTTGAAGATGATTATTTTCACATGTTATTCTCATATCTTATTTTTATGTTGTTTTAAATACCGAATCTCGACTCTAAGCATACTTGAATTTTAACCCTTACATATTCAATCTTTTAACCTCATCAACTCGTCAATAATTGGATAATTGGAAAGCATATGCAAACTTTGTGAGTATACTCGTATTTCCCCTTTTTTTCTTTTACCACTTTTGGGGTGTAACATGTTTACTTATCAACAACTTACACATGAACATTTTGCTTAAACACATGAACATTCCTATTAACATGCTTGTATACGTGATGGCTTGATACTTTAAACTTGGGTGAATCTTATGTGTTGAACTTATCATTAACATCGTACGAGCCAAACCGTGACATATGTAGAGCTATAGGATTAACGACCCGCCGCCCGTAACCTGTGGTTATGTCATGAGCATGTTGCGTTTCCTTGGTTTGGTAGGTTAGACACATGCCATATTTAAATGTTTATCTTGAATCACATGCTTGCTATGAGGAATTGTTCAAAACTTATCATTTGTTATGTACGTACCAAACTTGTATACTCGCCATTGCTTTTGCATTGAATTGTATTTTAAACATGTTACAGGTTGATGATGACGATGCTATGAAAAGAAGTAGCGTTGATGCCTAGATACACATATAGACGTTTAGGTTTAATATGTTGTATCAATTTTTGCTTATGTCGTTATGTATTACTTTTGGAACTTGTTGTTATTTGAGTTTATGTAATGTTGACAATTTGAAGTTATGAAATGAAATGGGAATTATTTAAATATTGTCACAAATAGCGTTATGATGTCTCTAGCAATCTTCACACTTCGTCTCATCCCGATGTTTCCGCCATTGGTTGGGGTGTGACACTGATACTACACTACGTCCTCCACCGCGTCCACTCATGATCTTCACATTCAAGGGGTACAAGTGAGAACGAGGATGTAAGAGTGTGAAAAGTAGGACAGGGGAGAGTGTAGACCAAAGTACATAAGGTTCCAAATAAACATTTAAGTGTCAATGGCTCTAATACCAATCTGTCACACCTGCAAAATCCATAAGTGGAGTATCACCGCAGGGTGTGTGACTGACCAGGATCAAGCCACCAATCATATTGAACAATATAATAAAGTAAATAAAACCCAGCACAATATAATTGGTGTCAAACAATTCAACAAAGTCTAAGTTAATAGTGGAAGCATTAGGTTCAAAACCAAAGTATAGTTTTAAAGTTCAGAAAGTTTATCATGAACACACAACGGTTCACGTCCCACAATGACTCCTTCCTCGTGCAAGCTCCAGCAAATAACCTAACGACCTGCAAAGCATGTAGTAACGTATCAACAAAAATGTTGGTGAGTTCACAGTTGGTTGTCTGTTTTAATGTTGTTCCAAAAACCATAAGTTGTTTCAAACACCAAAAGTTGTTAAGTTCCTTGTTCTTATAACCATATGTTGTGGGGGCTACCCCATGTTTTAAACCATTAGACCCGCACCATATCGACTACTGACTTAAGTTATGTTGAGTGCCCAGAGTCAATGTCTATCATCATTAACTAAGTGCCCAAGTACATTTGTCCACGCCCGTCCTCTGTGGCACGTTGTGAGGCTTGTCAGACCTAATAGCGCTATTTAACTAATGACCCATTCGCCAATGGCCCAACGATTAAGTCGATATAAAAATGAGGGACTTAAGATAGAGTTGTTGTCTAGTAAGTTTAACGTTGTTGTCCTACCCAAGGAGGACGGAGGTGCGTATTCTACCCAAGGAGAATACGCAGGTTGTATCCCACCCAAGGGGGATAGTTGTTGTTATTTAACCCATTCCCAAACCACTGGGAATCCCACGCTTTGTAGAAAAGTGTGAACTCACCTTGGATTAGCTCGGCAGATAAATGGTCACTAGAGCTAATGTGGTCAACCACGTCCTAACATGGCTACCATACAAGTCAGGTTCATGTTCAAGTAATGCACGTATGTTTTACACATATACTAACTGTTTACATGCACAAAACAATCATGGTATACACATATAATCATGGCAGTTAACAGTGCACATAACACCTGTTCAACAGTAGCGTATGAAGTCGAAGTATGCTATCTTAACGTAAGTCTTCGAGTACAAAGGATGTGCAACCCAATAGTTACCGGCCCACACTCAAGAGTGTGCAATCACCTCTTGAGTGTGCGACTCTAGATGTGCGACCCACATTTCATGTGTGGCCTAGTTTCAATGTGTGGCCCAAATCATTTAAACAACTCATGCGTTTGTGCGGCCTACCATAGTGTGCGATCAGCACCGAAGTGTGAGACTCACACTATGGTGTGCGGTCATGCTGTATCAAAGTTGTACATTGTGCAGTTAATTATGTTCTCTATTGAAGTGTGCGACTAGGCAAGTGTGCGACATGCAAGAGGTGTGCGATCAGGGTTTGTGCAACAATTACTTGTATAGTATGCAGTTTAGTTTGTAAGGTGCTTTGGTGGGTGACAATATAGTGTACGATCGGTTATAATATCACTGCAAATTAAGGAAATCAGTTTCACCAATCAACAGTTACTTTCCTAAGTCATTGCTAATGATTTTGAACAAAATCATAGATTGACAGTTTCACGTATCAGCATCTAGTTTGCAACAGCAACTAACACATATTTTTGTTTTTCCACTTTGATTAACAGCAACAATATTCAACTAAATCCTCATCATTCTTAATCAAAGCAACAATAATCAATGCTAGTCTTATCACTTAATCATCGATGTCAACTAACAACATCCAAACTGGTTCAACCATTTAATCACCAATATTTTGCATGAACCCTAATTATCTACTAACCAATAAATGGAAATTAACAACATGTTCATCACACAAATCGGACCAAATAGGAACTTAATGGCGTTAAATGTTCATCACTATTACATCATACCTTAAATCATGAATCCTACTATAATATCCTGATATTGATCATTAAACAAGCATGTTAAGCATCGAACGCTAGGTGATCAACAAAGGAAATCACTAACTAGTTAAGATGATGAAGACGGATACGTTTAGCACGAGAAGGCTTCGAACTGGATTATGAGGCCTGTCGTCGAAGAGGAGAAGAGAGGTTAGGGTTTTGAAGTTCTTGTGTGATTGCAAAATATGAGAACCCACACACAAAAAGGTGCGTATATGCGCACAAGGAGACGGGCCGAGCCCAAGCTTAGGTTCGAGAGGATTTCAGGCCGAGAATAGTTGTGCACTAGATGGAGTGTGCGGCTGAGAGTGGGGTGTGTGGTCCAAAGATGTTCAGCCGAATACTTACACATACATACTAACCATATTCACATAACACATATTCATAACAAGCTAGTAACCAACACATCAACTAGTCAAATAGTGTACAAGAAGCACAAAGAAAGGTTCTTAAATACTAGTTGTCACAATATTTTTCTAAGTGTTGGCCTTTGACCTCTTGTGTGGATTGGAGAGATGACTTGACTACATCTAAAGAGTCAGAGTAAGAATCGGGTAAGACTCGATCACAAAGTTTCGTTTAAGTATATAGTTTCACGAGCACATAGTATAAAGTTTCACATGATAAAGACTCAAGTTGGTTCACAAAGCGTCCAACAAGTTTCATACTGTTTAATAGCATAATACGTCCAACATGTTTCACATAGTTTGATCAAGTTGTTTCACATAGCATAACGTTCAATTACGTTTCCCATAGTTTAACCCAGATTCCCACGTAGTATAACACAATTGATTAAAGCATGGTAAATTTAGTTCGATCCTGAGAGATTATTATTAATGTTTTAGATTGCGGAGGTACGTGTAATTCGTGTAAAAGTTTCAAAACGAACAAAGTATCAAGTATAATACCACACGTAAAATCGAGATAACATAAAAGATAGGCTCATAAAACATGGGATTGTTCCGAGTAGTGGAACGTTGACTAACCAAAGTGAATCGAACCCTCTTGAATTGAGGCAACGTGCCTTGACTTACTTAGACAAATACGTCATCGATGTTAGGCCTATGATATATGTCCTTTCGGTCACTACACGTTCCTAATTAATTGGGAATTTCGAGACTTTGGCGAGATTGAAAATCAAAGAGTGGGACTAGTTATCAAGATGTGAGTTTCACCTCTAACTTGACAACATCGTATCCTAATAGTATCGGTACTTATCAAAAGATAAGACCTACTAGATCATGATATGGAAATTTCCCTCCAAGGTTTGGATGTCACTCCTGACTTGAGGGTAAATCTCGTGCAAAATATAAACACTGCTGAGCGAAAGTTGTCATCAAAGGCGGGAATCACCCCTGTTTTGATGAGTTGTTTCGATATTGTTTTCAAAGAATCTAAGGGTACATTACGTTAGCCTTAGGAAAGGCTTGTAATGTTTAACAGGAAAGTGTAGCTAGGAAGCAAGTACTGTGGAATGCATAAGTTTTAAACAACAGATAAGAGTCAAAGTTTCCTAGAACTATAGACTTGGCAAAGTATTCCTACTTTTCCTAATTCCCTATAGTTATGGCTCTGATACCAATTTGTCACACCCCAACCGATGGCAGAAACATCAGGGCGCGTCACTAAGCGATTCAGATTGCTCAAGAGATTCCACAACACTATTAGTTTCAATATAGAATAATCAAATTTCATAAAAATTGTCTAAACATCATCCACGATTCACAATCAAAAGTATCAAATACATAATATTCAAATATTGTTCAAATTTCTGAATTAACTAAGATGTGTTTCTAGGAATCATCCTAGCCTGTTTCTTGATTTCCTCAGCTACTATTAACCTGCAACATGTATTAAAATACTATCAACAAAATGTTGGCGAGCATAAAAGTTTGAATACGTAGCATAATAGTTTAAAAACTCATATCCATCATAAAACATATAACAAGTTTCACCATGCCAGTTTACGCAGTCCAAGTGATAGCCCAAAGTTTCCAATGCGTTAAATGCCTTTCCCAAAGACTAATGGGAGGTTAAATGTCTCATCCTAACAATACCCCAAAGACTAACGGGGAGGTGCATTAACCCTATAGCGCTACCATTTTTAAGGCGGAACTACACACAAGGATTAAATGTTCACCTAGCATAAAAGTCTCTAGTATCAAGTTTCATGTTTAACGATGATAAAGTATGTTTCAAATAAGTTTCAAGTGTCAAGTGTCTTGATACATATATAGAATACATGTTGCATCCCAAAAGTGTTTAAAACAAAAAGGGATCGAGTATACTCACAGTGGGTGCTTAAACCAAACACTGCTAAGATTGGATCGAAGGGAGCACTAAATCAGTCTGCGTGCGGGGAGCAGAGCATAAGTCCTCAAAGAGCTGACCCGATTGGGAACAGAGTGTCGAACGGTGCTAAAATCGAGATAAAGTGTCTGACTGTATACCTGAGCGGATGGTAATCCGAGCGGATAGTCATCCGGTCAGATGACCATTCGAACAGATGGACTCCATCCGATCGGATGGTCATCCTTTCGGATGACCATCTGATAGGATGGCCATTCGAACAGTGGGTAAAGTTTGCGAACTGATAAAGTTTCAAATGTTGTGATCATAGTGCATAGTAAAACAAACAAGTGTCATGACGATCAGATCATCTGGAGGGATGGTCATCTGATCAGATGGCCATCCGGACAGACGATCAGTGAGTGAAGTTGTGTGATAGTTTCTAAGTTTTGAGCCAACAGAGGCGATGTAGCGACGTGTCAAACAATGGAAACATACCAAATCAGCTCATTCAGTTGGCTGGGAACCACCCCTTCTCGAATCGATGAACTATTTATGGTTAATTTCATGTTTGGACCCTTCAATTGGCCCGTTTTCCGGTGAAAATCAGTTTTCAAGCCGGCTTTTGACTAAGAAAAGAGTAAATAGCCTGTTTGAGTCCGATTTCACTACTGTTCGTATAAAATGTTTAAGAAAAACCCGAAAATCAGTTGTAAAACATGGTGTTCTTTAGATCTGAGCCGGAAACAAGTGTCATTCCATCAGATCTGAGGTAAGAGTGTGAGTTTTCTTTAGATTCGTTTTAAAAGATGTGAAAATCTGTTAGATCTTAGGCCGATCCTGGTTACATGGTGCTCCACAACAGTTTGTACCAACATATGAGGACAAACCACCTTCAAGAGGCCCAAATAAGTTGATTTTCCTGAAAAAGTTGAAGTGCTGGTGTGATTTTGTTGAAAATCTTGTGTAGAAGTGATGAAGGATTAAATTTGTACAAGAATCTAAGGGAAATACTTACAAGTTTGCCTTAAATTGAGTGAAATGTGCTTGAAAGGACTTGGGAGTGTGTGTGGTCGGATGACAGAGAGTGAAAGTGTGAAATGAGAGCACAAAGGGGAGTATTGATAGGTGAAAGTGACAGGTGAGGCAGTGCAAGTGTGCAAGGGTTCGGATGGCTATTCGGTCGAATGGTCATCCGATCAGATGGTCTTCCGATCGGATGGTCATCCGATCGGATGGTCATCCGGACAGCTGAGACCCGTTTGCTAGTTTTCTGACTTTGGTTTCTTTTGCGAGCTAGATTAAGCGTTGTGTTTTATTGTGAGTAACTATTACATGATAATATTATATAAACAACACAAAAGTTTCCGTGCTTCAAGTTGCGTTCAAGCTAGTTTATCATACAATAAGTATCAATTTCTTGTTCAACAAGTATCAAAGTTTCTCGTTCAATAAGTATCCATATAATATCAAGGTTTCTCGTTCAATAAATAATCAAAGTTTCTCGTTCCATAAGTATCAAGCATCAAAGTCTCTTGTTTAATAAGTATCAAGCATAACAAGTGTCAAGTTTCAAAGTATCGTAAGAGTCTAGATTCAAAGTATCACAAGATTCTAAGTATCACAAGAGTCAAGTATCATATAGCGTAAAAGTTTCACATAGTGTCAAAGTTTATCATAGTCTATCACGTTTAGGACTCAAATAAGTATCATTAAGTATTTACAGGGACTAGACTTGCCAAAAGACAAAAGTTTCAAAATGCAGGGCGTTACATGTTGTCTCCTTCGAAACCTCCTTGAGAAATCTATCCCCAAGACACAACACAATCTCACTGTGAGCCTTTTCCATTATTTCCTTCTTTTCTTTATCTGTGAGATCCTCTGGTAGCTTGTCTTCACCTTTTAGGGCATCGACAACTCCATTATGAACTAATAGAGCCTTCATCTTCATCCTCCACAAACTAAAGTCATTTTCCCATCAAACTTATCAAGAACGAACTTCGTTGTTGATCCCATTGTGAATAATCAAAGTCTCTGATCAAATTTTGGTTAAATTCTTGAGCCAACTTAGCTCTGATACCAATTGTTGAAGATAACACCAGAATTCAACCAATGATTCACTCTCTATTTTATTAAACTCACGAATATGAACAATGATTCAAGAAGAATTACAGACTCTCAATTGATTGTGATACCTAACCCTAAATCCCTAATTATGCCTTTATACCCAATTAGCAACAGCTATTTAACATACTCTAACAAACAACTACTAAACTGATACAATTGACCCCTGCACTTCTAATACATTTTAAGAAAGAACAAACTACTTTGCTGAAGTGACAGAACTGGTCCCTCAACTTATTAACACAGTCTAAAGAGTTAGACTTTATTCCAATTAACTCCAACAGTTGGCCTTAATGTTTTCACTGTATCCCACAAATAAACCCGTTCAGTCTTATTGTCCAACTTGCCACATATTTAGTCAGGTATATGAGCATATTGTTTCTCAGAATGATCTTTGATCTCTAGGATGTGAATCATAAAACTAAACTTTCATATAACTTGAATTTGAATACAATGGAATGTTTTACAAATGAAATTTAAGGCCCTATTTATAAGTATCCAAGAGGTGCGATTGAAAAGACGTGTCTCTTCACGAACGGATGTGTCCTATGATCTTGCGGTTGTAATTAAACATGAAGAGGTTGTTAGTAAACTGCTGATATGAACTTGAAATCTGAAACAGAAAACATGAATGCAAAAAGAAACAGTAACAATGAACCGGGCTTGTGTTTGACACAATTCCCTTAAACAGATTCACAGTCTATTCCCAGGGTACGCCGGTTCGAAACAGCAACAGCGCACTGTGTAAGGTCTCCTACCCAAGGATCTCACTCAGACAACAATCACCAGGTGTGTGGAATCCACCTAGCAATCACTACTGTATGGTATTGGATCAAGAAAGTGTAGAACAAGAATGATGAATGACGTCACACACAGTAGCCGTCAATTCACATACAGTGACAATGATTAGGGTTTCTTGAAGAACAAACTTTCCACAAAAGAAATCTCCATGTATAACATTTCACTGAGAGTATATATACAAAGGAAAATCCTGACTACTAAAGTCAGGACATGGGCCCAAAGCCCAATACAAAACAAAACCATGACTAAACAATACACCAAAATTCGGACCAAGGAAACTCCCAATCCCTGACCATGAAAACCCTGACCAAAATCAGTTTCAACTAATTACATAAAAATCCCTTGAGTTTGAGAGCCTGCACTTATAACCCAAAGTGCATTTCCAGACTCCCCTTGATCAGTGCGGGATCTTCAATGTATAGCTCAAGATCTTTTCTTTGTCAACGCTTCCAGTAATCGCTGCCTGCACAAACTTGATTCTTCACACAGAACTGCACTACCTTGATGAAATGAACTGCCAAAGGACGATCTTCTTTATTGTAGTGTAGAGGCAGACGACGAAGAACTTTCAGATGTTCCATCTTCAGATTTATCAGCCAAACCGGATCCAAAACCCGAAGAATCTCTTCAGTCATCTTCTTTTTGGTTATAACTGTTTCGCCAGTTTTTCCATCATAATACCGATACCCAATTCCCTGAATCTTGTCAAGATCGAGCTTGCGCATAGGAATTTTACGTAGGCATCTGGCAGGTGGATAAACCATCTTCAAAACCTGTTTACCAGTGAACTTATCTCTAGTTTTGATGGCTCGGCCGACTGCATGTTTGAAAGTCTTCCACTTGCTTTCGCGGCTTTCAGCTACCAGATGAGGAATTAAACCTCTAATGCTTGCTACGTTGGTATGGTTGTTTAAATCCACTGGACCAATCAGAACATCACCCTCATCCATAATCACATAAGAAGAAAAATCATGATCATCAGGATCAGAAAGAGAACCAGAATCATCAACAGCAGAAGGACCCATGTCTTGTCCAGCCGTCGCTCCTGAACCAGACTCCCCCTCAACCTGAGCAATGGTAGAAGCTTCAGAAGCTTGTGAGCTCCTTGGCTGCTCCCCTTGCCTAGCGGCTTTGGGATCCTTGTCTTTGTCCAAATCGTCACGAATTTTCTTGAGCTCATCAATCTTTCATTGAGCTTGCACTTGCAGAGTTGAATTCTCCCCCTGAACAGTGAGGAGCTCCACAAGATCCGTAATGATCTCAGTAGCTTTAACTAGATTCTCATGATTGTCCGATGTAGCAGCATCCTTTTTATTGAGCTGACGCAACAGAGAGCCTTGTTCCTTTGTCAGACTAAACAATTGAGCTATCTGCTTAGACTTTAATTCATCTTTATGTTTCTAATAAGCAATCTCTCTCCTGTGAAGCTGGATCAGATCCCGATGTTCCTTCATAACTGAATGACCATCCTCAAACTGTTGACGGACAAATTCAGGAAAGCTCTGTGCACCATTACCACTCGCTGTACCTCGAGGTCTAGGTGCAGAAGTGGGAGGTGGAGAACCGAAAGCAGTTTTTGGGCGACCACCACCAGACGAGGCTACACCCATTGCTGATGTTGGCATAATCATTCGAGGACCTGAAGGACGTTGAATGACCTGCAGACTGCTAAAAAAATCCGATGGCAACAGCGGCAAGCTTGCACTTTCTGAAACAGTAAACATATTACTAGAACTCATAGAAGCGCGAAGCGAGCTAAACAGAGGTGCAGAAGGAATATGAGAGGATGAAACTGGAGGAAAAACAGCTATGGAGGACGCAACATGTGTGGATTCAACTGGAATAGCTGCAGACACAACTAGAAGAGAACTCGAAGACTTGTTGGTGCATGTTTTGTGACAACAGCTTAATAGTTTGTTTATTTAGTCTTTGGATATTTTTTATTGGTCTTAACATATTGGTTAGGGAGTTATTTAGTGTTATGGGCTTGGAGAATGGCCTGGCCCAGACCAAAGCCCATGTGCAAACCTTGTCCTATATAAACAAGGCTTGGCATAAGCGTTTAGGTTAAACATTTGAGACATTTGGAGAAATCTATAGAGAGTGGCTAGGAGATTTCTTGTGGGTCTTGAATTGATTGTAAACTTCGTGTTGGATAATCAATAGAAGACCGGATTGAAAGTGTATCGTGCTCTTGATTCTGTTTCTACTCGTTTTCTGTGAAATCTGATCTAGGGGATTCCGCACTCTAGGTTGGATCGACGATTCTGTTACGATCCGCATTGCTCAAGGGACCTACAATTGGTATCAGAGCTTAGCTTTTGGCTCTCGATTGGCTTGGTTCAGAATCGTTTTCCGCAGAAAATCAGAGTTTTTGGGCGTTTTTGACAGCTGTTCTAGGGTTCTGCTGGTGATTTCGGACAAAACTGCAAGGGTTACAGATCAAAATCAAGCATTTCGGACTATTTCGGATTATTTCGGATCAATAGACTTGAATTTCAGACCTGAAATCCATCATTTCGGATCTTCAGACAAGCATTTCGGATTGGATTGATCAATTTCGGATCAGAACAACCCATTTCGGATCTGAAATCAACTATTTCGGATCAGAAATCAACCATTTCGGACCAAGAACAAGCATTTCGGATCTAGAACAAAGCATTTCGGATCATAAGGTGGTATTTCAGATCAGCAGGAGCTGATTTCGGATCAGAATAGCCCATTTCGGACCAGAGGGTGTCCATTTCGGACCAGATGGTGCTGATTTCGGATAAGAGTGTTCTATACGGACCATTTCGGACAATTTCGGGCCATTACGGACAGGGTGGAATTTTTCTTGGCTTGTGTGAGAAAAATTACACTGTTTCGCGTTTAGAAAATTATCCGTAACTAATCTTAGGAAACCGTTTGCACCGTTAAATTCCTTGGATTTTTAGGGCAAAAAAAAATTATAATTTCGAGACGAATATATCATTGGAATAGGTTTTTGACATTATATATCATTGGAATCGTAATTTCGAGACGAATCTAACAATATAATTTGATAAAAACAATTTTCGGATAATTTTTGTACGGTTTTGACAGTACGGTTTTGACAGTACGGTTACGGTAAAAGCTAGACAAGGACCGGTATATGAGTTAGATTTGGATTTTGATTCAGGTTACCAAAATCCATTTAAACTTTTACGCTGCGTGATGGCTAAGATGGAAAATGGCAGTGAAGTTAAGAACTGGCCAAAGCTTAAAAACGTCAAAGAATATGCTGACTGGACGGAGAAGTTTGAGGCATTTGCGAAAAGTGAAGATACGAGAATGTGGTGTTGTATGATTGATGGATATGTTGCTCCTACACGTCATGTTGAAGGAAGAGTTAAGGTGATTTCTTATGACAAGATGGATGAATCTGAGAAAAAGTTGGTTGATGCTGAGAAGAAAGCTTTAGCAGCAATAAAGATGTCCTTGCCTGAGGGTGTTAAACATACTTTCAAGACGTATGGGACTTCTAGAGAGTTGTGGGAAGCTTTGGAAAAACGTTATCAGATGTCTTCAAAATCGAATACATGTGATCAAGCATTGGTGGCTGAGCTTGCAGCTGTGAAGATTGGAGAAGTAGCTGGTGAGATAGAAGAAAATACGAAAGCAGATGAGAAGAATGCTGAAAAGAAGGGTGCAGAAGTTTCAAAGGGCATGAAGGATGTGAATAGACTTACATCAGAGGTAAAGGTGTCATCAGAATCTATAAGTCATACATGTTTTAATTACACTGAACTACAGGTTAAAGTTGACAGACTATCGGAGCAAAACAAAATTCTGTTAGCCGATTTGGAAAACCGAAAAGAGTTAAATGTTCTTTTGATTAAAAGAGAGTCAAATTATTTAGAAAAACTCAAATCAAATGAACAAGAAATTAGCAGTTTAACAAGCAAAGTCAATGAACAATGACAGATCATTGATTTGGCTCGTGAAACTCTTAAAGAAAAGACTAACGAACTTTCAGAAAAGTGCACAGAATTGGCTGATGCACAAGCCAAAATTGTAGAACTTCAGGGGAAGTTACACAATTTTGAAAATTCTTCGTTAGTCAGGACTCAAATTCAAAAAGGTTTAAAAAGGAGTAATGATAAAACAGGGGTGGGGTTTACTAAAGCTTCATCTTCTGAAAATCAAGACTACCCTTTTCTACCAACTGAAGTTGAGCTAACTAATTTTGTAACCACTGCACAAGTAGTAGTGGATCCGATAGCTGTGGACTTGCCAAATAGTCCAGTTTCTTTGAAAGAATCTGTAGGGTCTAACAGTACACCTCATAAAGCGGATGAGGATACTGAAGACAAAAAGGCCAAAACATTTAAAAAGGGATCAAACAAAAAGAAAACTTATAAGAAAAGATCATGTTTTAAATATCACAACAAAGGGCATGTGGCGAGTTGTTATCCTTTGAAGAAAGGTAAACAAAAGGTTTATGAGGTTAAGATTGAGAATCAGGTTGGGTCAAGCAATACTGTAAAATCAAGTTGTCAGACAAAGAAACCTGAATCTCAATCAAAACCCTCAACTTCGAAAAAATTTGATAGACCAGGAAGTATTTCTCCACAATTTAGTCATTATAATGGTAAATCAAACCGGGTTCAAAGTCAAAGTAAAAATTTTGGATATCAAAATTGATACCAGACTTCTGGTAATTGAAATTTTCAAAGAAGAAACGAACTTAGGAGTTTTAGTAACTCAAATGTTCAGCAACATCCAAAAATTTTTTAGAATTCATGGTATGATAATGGTAGAAGAAGGTATCAAGATAATAATTTCCAAAGTTCAGAAACTCTGAGAGTTTATTGGAACTCTCGAAATCAAAGACCTAGTGGAAATTATCAATCTTGTTCAACAATGGTTAGGCAATCCAAGACACCACAAAGGTGTGATGGATATTGGATAGAAGCATCTTATGTGGATTTACATGGTCGACCCAAAACCGGAAAGGTTTGGGTTCTAAAGTCTAACTTCGTTGTTGATCCCATTGTGAATAATCAAAGTCTCTGATCAAATTTTGGTTAAATTCTTGAGCCAACTTAGCTCTGATACCAATTGTTGAAGATAACACCAGAATTCAACCAATGATTCACTCTCAATTTTATTAAACTCACGAATATGAACAATGATTCAAGAAGAATTACAGACTCTCAATTGATTGTGATACCTAACCCTAAATCCCCAATTCTGCCTTTATACCCAATTAGCAACAGCTAATTAACAGACTCTAACAAACAACTACTAAACTGACACAATTGACCCCTGCACTTCTAATACATTCTAAGAAAGAACAAACTACTTTGCTGAAGTGACAGAACTGGTCCTTCAACTTATTAACACAGTCTAAGGAGTTAGACTTTATTCCAATTAACTCCAACAGTTGGCCTTAATGTTTTCACTGTATCCCACAAATAAACCCGTTCAGTTTTATTGTCCAACTTGCCACATATTTAGTCAGGTATATGAGCATATTGTTTCTTAGAATGATCTTTGATCTCTAGGATGTGAATCATAAAACTAAACTTTCATATAACTTGAATTTGAATACAATGGAATGTTTTACAAATGAAATTTAAGGCCCTATTTATAAGTATCCAAGAGGTGCGATTGAAAAGACGTGTCTCTTCACGAACGGATGTGTCCTATGATCTTACGGTTGTAATTAAACATGAAGAGGTTGTTAGTAAACTGCTGATATGAACTTGAAATCTGAAACAGAAAACATGAATGCAAAAAGAAACAGTAACAATGAACCGGGCTTGTGTTTGACACAATTCCCTTAAACAGATTCACAGTCTATTCCTAGGGTACGTCGGTTCGAAACAGCAACAGTGCACTGTGTAAGGTCTCCTACCCAAGGATCTCACTCAGACAACAATCACCAGGTGTGTGGAATCCACCTAGCAATCACTATTGTATGGTATTGGATCAAGAAAGTGTAGAACAAGAATGATGAATGACGTCACACACAGTAGCCGTCAATTCACACACAGTGACAATGATTAGGGTTTCTTGAAGAACAAACTTTCCACAAAAGAAATCTCCATGTATAACATTTCACTGAGAGTATATATACAAAGGAAAATCCTGACTACTAAAGTCAGGACATGGGCCCAAAGCCCAATACAAAACAAAACACTGACTAAACAATACACCAAAATTCGGACCAATGAAACACCCAATCACTGACCATGAAAACCCTGACCAAAATCAGTTTCAACTAATTACATAAAAAACCCTTGAGTTTGAGCGCCTGCACTTATAACCCGAAGTGCATTTCCAGACTCCCCCTTGATCAGTGCGGGATCTTCAATGTATAGCTCAAGATCTTTTCTTTGTCAACGCTTCCAGTAATCGCTGCCTGCACAAACTTGATTCTTCGCACAGAACTGCACTACCTTGATGAAATGATCTGCCAAAGGACGATATTCTTTATTGTAGTGTAGAGGCAGACGACGAAGAACTTTCAGATGTTCCATGTTCAGATTTATCAGCCAAACCGGATCCAAAATCCGAAGAATCTCTTCAGTCATCTTCTTTTTGGTTATAACTGTTTCGCCAGTTTTTCCATCATAATACCAATACCCAATTCCCTGAATCTTGTCAAGATCGAACTTGCGCGTAGGAATTTTACGTAGGCATCTGGCAGGTGGGTAAACCATCTTCAAAACCTGTTTACCAGTGAACTTATCTCTAGTTTTGACGGCTCGGCCGACTGCATGTTTGAAAGTCTTCCACTTGCTTTCCCGGCTTTCACCTACCAGATGAGGAATTAAACCTCTAATGCTTGCTACGTTGGTATGGTTGTTTAAATCCACTGGACCAATTAGAACATCACCCTCATCCATAATCACATCAGAAGAAAAATCATGATCATCAGGATCAGAAAGAGAACAAGAATCATCAGCAGCAGAAGGACCCATGTCTTGTCCAGCCGTAGCTCCTGAACCAGACTCCCCCTCAACCTGAGCAATGGTAGCAGCTTCAGAAGCTTGTGAGCTCCTTGGCTGCTCCCCTTGCCTAGCGGCTTTGGGATCCTTGTCTTTGTCCAAATCGTCACGAATTTTCTTGAGCTCATCAATCTTGCATTGAGCTTGCACTTGCAGAGTTGAATTATCCCCCTGAACAGTGAGGAGCTCCACAAGATCCGTAATGATCTCAGTAGCTTTAACTAGATTCTCATGTTTGTCCGACGTAGCAGCATCCTTTCTATTGAGCTGACGCAACAGAG
Organism: Helianthus tuberosus; assembly: GCA_030545235.1. Taxonomy (NCBI): domain Eukaryota; kingdom Viridiplantae; phylum Streptophyta; class Magnoliopsida; order Asterales; family Asteraceae; genus Helianthus; species Helianthus tuberosus. Next base: position 42,487,322 of record CM060357.1, on the reverse strand, counting down.
AGCCTTGTTCCTTTGTCAAACTAAACAATTGAGTTATCTGCTTAGACTTTAATTCATCTTTATGTTTCTAATAAGCAACCTCTCTCCTGTGAAGCTGGATCAGATCCCGATGTTCCTTCATAAATGAATGAACTTCCGCAAACTGTTGACGGACAAATTCAGGAAAGCTCTGTGCACCATTACCACTCGCTGTACCTCGAGGTCTAGGTGCAGAAGTGGGACGTGGAGAACCGAAAGCAGTTTTCGGGCGACCACCACCAGACGAGGCTACACCCGTTGCTGATGTTGGCATAATCATTCGAGGACCTGAAGGACGTTGAATGACCTGCAGACTGCTAAAAAAATCCGATGGCAATGGCGGCAAGCTTGCACTTTCTGAAACAGTAAACATATTACTAGAACTCATAGAAGCGCGAAGCGAGCTAAACAGAGGTGCAGAAGGAATAGGAGAGGATGAAACTGGAGGAAAAGCAGCTATGGAGGACGCAACACGTGTGGAATCAACTGGAAGAGAACTCGAAGACTTGTTGATGCATGTTTTGTGACAACAGCTTAATAGTTTGTTTATTTAGTCTTTGGATATTTTTTATTGGTCTTAACATATTGGTTAGGGAGTTATTTAGTGTTATGGGCTTGGAGAATGGCCTGGCCCAGACCAAAGCCCATGTGCAAACCTTGTCCTATATAAACAAGGCTTGGCATAAGGGTTTAGGTTAGACATTTGAGACATTTGGAGAAATCTATAGAGAGTGGCTAGGAGATTTCTTGTGGGTCTTGAATTGATTGTAAACTTCGTGTTGGATAATCAATAGAAGACCGGGTTGAAAGTGTATCGTGTTCTTGATTCTGTTTCTACTCGTTTTCTGTGAAATCTAATCTAGGGGATTCCGCACTCTAGGTTGGATCGACGATTCTGTTACGATCCGCACGACTCAAGGGACCTACAATTGGTATCAGAGCTTTTGGCTCTCGATAGGCTTGGTTCAGAATCGTTTTCTGCAGAAAATCGAAGTTTTTGGGCGTTTTTTACGGCTGTTCTAGGGTTCTGTTGGTGATTTCGGACAAAACTGCAAGGATTACGGATCAAAATCAAGCATTTCGGACTATTTCGGATTATTTCGGATCAATAGACTTGAATTTCGGACCTGAAATCCATCATTTCGGATCTTCAGACAAGCATTTCGGATTGGACTGATCAATTTCGGATCAGAACAACCCATTTCGGATCTGAAATCAACTATTTCGGATCAGAAATCAACCATTTCGGACCAAGAACAAGCATTCCGGATCTAGAACAAAGCATTTCGGATCATAAGGTGGTATTTCAGATCAGCAGGAGCTGATTTCGGATCAGAATAGCCCATTTCGGACCAGAGGGTGCTGATTTCGGATAAGAGTGTTCTATACGGACCATTTCGGACAATTTTGGGCCATTACGGACAGGGTGGAATTTTTCTTGGCTTGTGCAAGAAAAATTACACTGTTTCGCGTTTAGAAAATTATCCGTAACTAATCTCAGGAAACCGTTTGCACCGTTAAATTCCTTGGATTTTTAGGGCAAAAAAAATTATAATTTCGAGACGAATATATAATTGGAATAGGTTTTTGACATTATATATCATTGGAATTGTAATTTTGAGATGAATCTAACAATATAATTTGATAAAAACAATTTTCGGATTATTTTTGTACGGTTTTGACAGTACGGTTACGGTAAAAGCTAGACATGGACCGGTATAGGAGTTAGATTTGGATTTTGATTCAGGTTACCAAAATCCATTTAAACTTTTACGCTACGTGATGGCTAAGATGGAAAATGGCAGTGAAGTTAAGAACTGGCCAAAGCTTAAAAACGTCAAAGAATATGCTGACTGGAAGGAGAAGTTTGAGGCATTTGTGAAAAGTGAAGATACGAGAATGTGGTGTTGTATGATTGATGGATATGTTGCTCCTGCACGTCGTGTTGAAGGAAGAGTTAAGGTGATTTCTTATGACAAGATGGATGAATCTGAGAAAAAGTTGGTTGATGCTGAGAAGAAAGCTTTAGCAGCAATAAAGATGTCCTTGCCTGAGGGTGTTAAACATACTTTCAAGACGTATGGGACTTCTAAAGAGCTGTGGGAAGCTTTGGAAAAACGTTATCAGATGTCTTCAAAATCGAATACATGTGATCAAGCATTGGTGGCTGAGCTTGCAGCTGTGAAGATTGGAGAAGTAGCTGGTGAGATAGAAGAAAATACGAAACCAGATGAGAAGAATGCTGAAAAGAAGGGTGCAGAAGTTTCAAAGGGCATGAAGGATGTGAATGGACTTACATCAGAGGTGAAGGTGTCATCAGAATCTGTAAGTCATACATGTCTTAATTACACTGAACTACAGGTTAAAGTTGACAGACTATCGGAGCAAAACAAAATTCTGTTAGCCGATTTGGAAAACCGAAAAGAGTTAAATGTTCTTTTGATTAAAAGAGAGTCAAATTCTTTAGAAAATCTCAAATCAAATGAACAAGAAATTAGCAGTTTAACAAGCAAAGTCAATGAACAATTACAGATCATTGATTTGGCTCATGAAACTCTGAAAGAAAAGACTAACGAACTTTCAGAAAAGTGCACAGAATTGGCTGATGCACAAGCCAAAATTGTAGAACTTCATGGGAAGTTACACAATTTTGAAAATTCTTCGTTAGTCAGGACTCAAATTCAAAAAGGTTTAAAAAGGAGTAATGATAAAACAGGGGTGGGGTTTACTAAAGCTTTATCTTCTGAAAATCAAGACTACCCTTTTCTACCAACTGAAGATGAGCTAACTAATTTTGTAACCACTGCACAAGTAGTAGTGGATCCGATAGCTGTGGACTTGCCAAATAGTCCAGTTTCTTTGAAAGAATCTGTAGGGTCTAACAGTACACCTCATAAAGCGGATGAGGATACTGAAGACAAAAAGGCCAAAACATTTAAAAAGGGATCAAACAAAAAGAAAACTTATAAGAAAAGATCCTGTTTTAAATATCACAACAAAGGGCATGTGGCGAGTTGTTATCCTTTGAAGAAAGGTAAACAAAAGGTTGATGAGGTTAAGATTGAGAATTAGGCTGGGTCAAGCAATACTGTAAAATCAAGTTGTCAGACAAAGAAACCTGAATCTCAATCAAAACCCTCAACTTCGAAAAAATTTGATAGACCAGGAAGTATTTCTCCACAATTTAGTCATTATAATGGTAAATCAAACCGGGTTCAAAGTCAACGTAAAAATTTTGGATATCAAAATCGATACCAGACTTCTGGTAATCGAAATTTTCAAAGAAGAAACGAACATAGGAGTTTTAGTAACTCAAATGTTCAGCAACATCCAAATTTTTTTCAGAATTCATGGTATGATAATGGTAGAAGAAGGTATCAAGATAATAATTTCCAAAGTTCAGAAACTCCGAGAGTTTATTAGAACTCTCGAAATCAAAGACCTAGTGGAAATTATCAATCTTGTTCAACAATGGTTGGGCAATCCAAGACACCACAAAGGTGTGATGGATATTGGATAGAAGCATCTTATGTGGATTTACATGGTCGACCCAAAACTGTTAAGGTTTGGGTTCTAAAGTCTAACTGAGTTGTTAAGTGAATGTAGGATGACCAAGAAGGACTGTTGATGTGTTCGACAGTGGTAATTCCTGTAAAGCATCTGAGGTGGATAGTAGGTTAACATGGGTAACGAACTATTTTCTTCTGTGTTTGTCTTATTTATTCTAAACTTTAAACATGAAAAACTTTTGTCAGATTTAAAGTGGGGAGTCTGTTTGTGTTTAAATTTGTGTTTTTGAAACTTACTCCATCAAAACAAAAATTTAAGGGGAGAAATTCCTCTAAGCCAAAAAGAGTTTAGATAGTGCGTGAGTTTAGGGGGAGTAAGTTATAAAATTTAAAAAAAAAAAAACATTGAAAAATCAAAAACATAAAAAAAATTGAAAATCAAAAATGAGTTATCATGGTGTGAAAAAGAAGAAATGATAGTACATCAGCAAGTTAGACTGTCACACTCAAACTGAATTAAATTGCTTAAGTGTGATAGCAGTTTCATCATATGATGTACCAGTAGGCAAAAGCATGAAATAATCAACTTACCAATGTGATATAAACATAAATGCACTAAGTATGAGTGGGGAACACATCAGTGGTGTATGGTTTAATGACCTTAAATCTTGCGTTGATAGATTGCCAAAATCTGAAGTTTTGGGTCTTTATAGTGTTATTTCATCTGGGTTTATCAGGGGTGTCCTTCTGCTGCATCCAGATACATGTTGACCTAGACACACCCAGGATATCTTAAAAGAGCTAAAAATGCCAAAACCCTGAAAATGAAGAAGCTCTCATAGAGAGTCATTCAAAAAGTGCAAAATGCATAAAACGTACCTAAAATGGTATTTGTCTTAGCCCTCGTTAGATATTTTGGTCTCTCTGCTGTACGGAAGTACTGACCTATTCACCAATTATCTAAACGTTGAAAAACAAAACGGATGAATTCAGTATACTCACCTACAACGATGAATCTTTGTGCATACCTTGATCGCGGGGGTATATCCTGAAGTGGGACACACTAGTATATCAGAATTAATATTACCTTAACGTATCATACGGTAATGGTACTTGAAATGTTCATGCATTTTGTTTAGGTGGACAAACATACTGGTAATCGTCTTGAACTGCGTTTCATGAAAATTACATAAAAAATTATCTAATAGTGTGAAAACAGTTTGATTTTGCTGATATGATCTTCTTGCACATGATTCTCACAAAAAGAAGTATTGTAAATATTTTTGAGTTTAGTTTAGTTTGTTTAGTTGTTTTGAAAAATATCGAAAATACCAAAAAGATTTCTTTTTAAAAGATCTCCCATTTTGAACTGACAGGTAGTTGTTTTTGCAAATTAAGATAAAATATTGGTTTATCTTTAAATGTGAGAAAGACTAATGGTTTTTCGAGATACTTGCTTGTGTTTCTAAACAGATTGATGCAATTATCAAAATGAAGTGCAAAATACAAGTAAAGTGCAGATTGAGAGTGAAGTGAAGAACGTGTGAAGATGCATGGTAGGATCCTTCTACTACATTGCAGAAATAGAAAGAGATACGAGAGTTTTGAAGATACTTGCTTAACCAAAGATTGCTAGTTCACTGATCTACAAGGAAGGAAAGTTTTGGAGATTGGAAGCATCAGCTAAGGGGGAGTTTGTTGATGTCAAAATTTGTGTGTAGCTGACGCTATCCAAAGACCAAAAGACTGCAAGATGTTTGAAGACAAAGTTACACTATGAAGCTATTGTCAAGGGGGAGTTTGTTGGTGCATGTTTTGTGACAACAGCTTAATAGTTTGTTTATTTAGTCTTTGGATATTTTGTATTGGGCTTAACATGTTGGTTAGGGAGTTATTTAGTGTTATGGGCTTGGAGAATGGCCTGGCCCATACCAAAGCCCATGTGCAAACCTTGTCCTATATAAACAACGCTTGGCATAAGGGTTTAGGTTAGACACTTGAGACATTTGGAGAAATCTTTAGAGAGTGGCTAGGAGATTTCTTGTGGGTTTTGAATTGATTGTAAACTTCGTGTTGGATAATCAATAGAAGACCGGACTGAAAGTGTATCGTGCTGTTGATTCTGTTTCTACTCGTTTTCTGTGAAATCTGATCTAGGGGATTCCGCACTCTAGGTTGGATCGACGATTCTGTTACGATCCGTACGGCTCACGGGACCTACAAGACTGAATAGAAGAACTAGAACTACTGATGACATTTCTTCGTTTATAAACTCTAGCAGGCAGAGAGCATGTGACAGCTGCAACAATGTCCGACAAGAGATTGTCTAAGTCTTTGTTCCAAGAGGCTAGACGTAAACCCCAACCGGAAGAGGGACCGAGAGAGGCAACTGTTGCTCGGAACAAATCAAGCTTCTCATTGTCAGACTGGGAGATCTTGTTGAGCATATCTTTATGAACCAACTCCAAATACTCATCCCGAGTTAACGTATCGTCAACAGAATCTTTAGCACTTTCTACAACTACCCCTTTTCCTTTATCCAATATATTAGAAGAAGATTTAGTTTCAAGAGCAGCATCTAAGGCAATAATAACTGGATCTGTTTCAGCCAAACTGGTTGGCGCAGAAGTACCAATACTTGTAACAGTTTGCTCCAAAACCATATCAACTCTATCACCTGTAACCACATCAACCACATCCATCGGCTGACTAACAGAGACATCTTCTACAACACAAACTCCAATAACCGACTCCTCAATAACCGGTTCATCCATGATAGGCGGAGGTTGTTGAAGATTAACCTAAGGCTGAACAACCACTGCAGGCTGTCGTGGGACAACAACATCAACATCAGCATTAAACAACTGAGCAACACCATTTCTGATGTCAATCCATGTTTGATCAGATTCTGGATTGTACCCAACTTCCTGTATCATAGCACCAAGCAGCGGATGAACAACAGGAAGAGCAGTGGCATGAATTGTTTCTTTAGGATTTCTGCAATCCTTGAAAATGCGCCTATGCATTGGTGTTAGAGCATAGGCTGGCAAATGATCACCAAAAGAAAGATTCGGAAGTAGATAACGGATAAATCTATGTCAGAAAACATGGATAAAGCAATTGAAGCCGTTTATCATTTGCATGATAACCAAGCTGTGACTGAAAACGATTGAAGAATCATCAATGAAAAGTTGAACTGTCGGTTGAAAGTGAGACCAATCATGCCTGAAAGAAGACTATGACCCATGCCATCCATCCCTGCTTTTCGCGGAGCTAGACACTGCATCAACACATGAAAGAAGTACCGCCACTGACCGATAATCATTCCTTTTAAAAGCTGCTTTGAAGGAAACTGGCCGACATAACCGAGCACTCTAGCTGCTCGCTCGCGAATAGTCCTTGAAAAACTCAGAACACTTTTTACTCGGAACCTGACCAAAACAATAACTCGAAAACTCTGACCAGAACTCGGAAACCATTACCATTAAAGCTTAAAAAACTCAGACCATTAAACCATTAAAAAAACTCAGAAACTGGAGTTGAATCAGCCACGTAACTTTGAATTATGTTAACATGACAAACTCGGATCTATTACTCGGACCAGAATTGTTAATGAAAACCTGGAACATACGTTTAAAATCTTATCATTGAATCAAGCTTTTATCCCTCCGTACTTACAAAAAGGGAAAAAGGTTGAATCTCAAAGACTTAAACAGAACAAACAAGAACACACCCTTTCATAATGGATCAAAAAGTGAATTTTCAAAAATATTTGTTATCTTCTCCATGAGGAACAACCAAGTTTCGCGCCAAGAACACCAAACAAGAACTCCACTAAACCACATTCAAAACAAGCAAATTTTTTACCTAATCAAGCATATTCTAAACACAAATAGGCAAGACTTCAACCCACAAATCACAAAAACAACTCAATCATTCAAAATATCTTCAACATTCAAAACCCCCAACCTCAAGAACACCAAGTTCTTGAAGCCAAACACAAAACCCCCAAATTTTCTCACAAAACCCTAACTTCAAAATAGTTCACTAACATCAAGTATCATCAACATTCAACAACAAAAGAACATTTAAGCATGAATCAACAAGAAATAAGAACACTAAGTTCAACCAAGATGAGAATCCAAGCCCTAGAAACGAAGATTCTTACCAAAATTTGAGACAATGGAGATGTTATGAGTGTAGAAACACATACCTTGAAGAAGTTTTATGGTTCTAATCACAAGTTAAAGAGATTTGCAAGAACAATGAACTGAGAGAAGGAAGGGGTGACTAGAGGTTCGTTCTCCTGAGACTTGTTTTGAAAGCTCTGAACCAAAAACCTTTATATACATATTAAAACTTGGACGAGGAGGATTTATAAAAACTCGGACTTTGAAACTCGGACTTGAAACCCTAAAGGTTTTTATTTAATATTTTGTTTTATAAAATCCAAAGTAAGACTCTGACCGACTCGAACCATAAACATGACCTGTCATTATCAAACTCTGAATTTTGTTTTCCAAACTTTGACTGAGAAACACTGAAATTTAATTTTGAATTTTAATGATCAAGATAGTCTTTGAAATTCTAAAAAATAATTGACTTTCAAAATCAACACTTCACCCAAAGACGTAAAAGTTTTGAAAAGGAAAAATATCACTACTCGGAACAAACATTTTATCGAACCCTTTAAAATGACGAAGTTTCCCACACACACTTAGATGTATCTTGCACGACCAATTTTTATGAAAAAGACTTATTTTAAGTTACCGAACCTAGTGTTTAACACCTTATTAAAGAATATTCACAACCCTTAGAGAATTTTCAGAATGATAACTCACACATAGAAACAAGAAAGCAAAATCTTTTTGTTGTTTTTCAATTTTTGACTGAAAAAGAGGTTAAACCTAAGAACGTATTTACACTAGTTATCTTTTTGTGAAATCGGAGCAAAGGGATCATATCGGTTTTTCTGTCAATATCCAACACAAGAAGCATAGTATTTCAGTTTAAGGTTTTAGAATGATATTAACAGTTCAAGACGTCCAACGGTATTGTGGTCCACTTAAGCTTTAGCACGCTTTCGAACACTGTGTTCGAGATATGCGATTAAGTGTATTAATAACTGATTGTAACTATGTTTACCCACCTCAGAATATACTCCCGTATCAAGGTATGCACGAGAGTTCATCTTACTAGTGAGTATACCATTTATCATCTGTTTTGACGTATAAAATTATGTGAGATACTCACTCATTTTGAATTGAAAACAAGCCCTATGTGATGGAATCACTTATTGACGAGGAACTTGATTTTCAGATGCATGAGGGCACAGGAGCAAGTCCGTAAACAGGTTAGTACCATCGTACAGACAAAGAGATGAATTTGACTCCCGCATAAAAGCTGTGATATATTATCACTTATTTTGTGGGACATGTGAGTGTTTATCACTTATTAAGGTCGAATGCATCATGTATTATATACACGTTTGAATGATATTTACACGTATATATGGAATCATGGAAGATCTAGACTTGCGTCCCTGTTGTTTTCGGTAAAAGAAACAACCATGATACCCATATGATAAACAGCATAAAGACCACGTATCTCAGAACCTCGGCAATCTATCAAACGAAATTACGGTACCAAGACCATATATCCGAGAGATGTACCACACAAGTTACGTTGTTCATTATGTTTATATACCAAAAACAGGTTCTTATTGATGCGTAAAACCTACCGAAGCAACGTATAATGAAGTTGTTACAGTCAACCGTTAATTTTATATATTACCATAATCCTGCACCAGATACGACTAACTGATGTACTATCATTTCCCTTATATCTCAACACGACTTCATTTTATATTTTTCAAATGTTTTTGTATTTTTCTTAAAATTTATCCTACAACTAAGTAAAATATTTTTGGAGTTTTTCATTTTTTTTTTTTTGAAAAGCGGTAAGAACTGTACATAAAACATAAAATAACGTTTCTATGCGAGTTCTGAAAAGCATTTTACTCGGGGTTGATCATGGCGATCATTCCTACCAGATTTTCAAATCTAGCCCGATCGAATGTCTTCGTAAACAGGTCGGCAAGATTATCCAAGGTGTCTACCCTAACCACTTCTATTAAACCCTTCTCAGCACAGTCGCGAATGAAATGATGCCTAACATCTATGTGCTTAGTGCGTGAGTGATTAACTGGATTGTTTGTTATGGAAATGGCAGAGTTGTTATCGACAAGAATAGGAGTTCGAGTAAAATTCAAACCGTAGTCCCTCATTTGCTGCTGAATCCACAAGACCTAAGCACAACAGCTTGATGCAGCAATGTACTCGGCCTCGCATGTGGATAAATAAGCGGCAACTTGCTTTTTGCATTGCCAAGAGACAAGACGGTTCCCAAGAAGTTGTGCGCCGCCAGAGGTTGACTTTCTGTTCACCGGGCACCCTCTGAAGTCTGTGTCCGCAAACGCTAGCAAATCCAGACAACCTTCAGCTGGATACCACAATCCAAGCTTAGGTGCCCTTTCAGATATATGAAGATACGCTTGACCGCTTTCAAGTGAGACTCTTTCGGAGTTCATTGGAACCTGGCACACAAACAAACAGAAAACATAATATCTGGTTGTGAAGCAGTAAGATACATTAGCGAACCTATCATTGCTCGATATAGAGTCGGATCCACTTCAGGATCTTTCTCCTTATCGGGTGAAAGCTTGTTATTTGTCGGCAGAGGCGTGTCATAAGGTAAGCTATCTTCCAATCCAAATTTTTTGAGAATCTCGTGGACATACTTCGTCTGATGCACGTACGTCCCGATTTTTTCTTGACTCACTTGAAGGCCTAGAAAGAACGGTAACTCGCCCATCGCACTCATTTCAAATTTTGACTTCATCACCGCCTCGAACTAACGACACAAATCTTCATTTGAAGAACCAAAAATTATGTCATCGACGTAAATTTGCACGATCAAAAAATCTCCCCCTTTCTTCAATATGAACAGTGTAGAGTCGATCGCACCACGCGAGAACCCGTGCTCCAATAGATGTCTTCATAAAGTCTCATACCACGCCCGAGATGCCTGATGGAGACCGTAAAAAGCTTTGTCAACATTTAGACTTTGTTCTCAAACCCTGGAGCTTCGAAACCCGGTGGTTGGGATACATACACAGTTTCATGCAATTTCCCGTAAAGGAACGCGCTTTTCACCTCCAACTGATAGATTTTGAAACGCATGTGTGCAGCAAATTCTACAAACAGACGAATGGCTTCTAGTCTTGCCACCGGTGCATAAACTTCTGTATAATCAATCCCTTCCTCTTGATCAATCCATTCCTCTTGATCAAAGCCTTAAACATAGTTGTTGTTCGAACCTCTAGAATGTTGGTCATTCTCATGTGTTTGGAAAGTAACATGATTTTGTCGTCTGTGAGGGGTATTCTCACGAGTATCATGTCTTTGAGATAAACTTTCCGATCCTTCACCACGATTAATAACAACTGGTTTCTCCCCATGATCCTGATTTTTTTGTGATTTAACATTTGTCTTGACAACCGGTTTTACTTCTTGTTTAATCACTTTGTTTTTCCCAACCTTCTGATTTTTACTGTTTTTCTTTTCAACATTAATTATTTCATTTTGCGGTTTTTCAACAAAAGGTTTCTTTTGATCAGGATTAACATGGGATTTACCCTTGTCATTTGGACAATCTGCTGCTAAGTGTCCTTTCCCACGACACTTATAACATTTGCGAACTTTCGCAGCATACTTTAGACGTTCCTCATGACTGGTCGAAGATGATGAGGTGTTAGTGGGATTTTTCCAAATTTGATTGACAAACTGAGAGTTTGAACCTGTTTTGATTTTCTCTTCCTCTTTGATAGAATCTTCCCCTTTAACAAACTCAGTTTTAGGGATATTTTTCAAATTCTTTTTAGGTTTCCCACGTGACTTTGGTTTTGACTTCGCATTTTGAACTTGATTGAAAATTTCCAAATTTTTATTGCTTATCAAATTCTTAATGTTATCAAAATTTAGCTCATTTTTCTTTGTGACTTTGCTCACCTTCGACTGTTCTGAGTCAGAAGCCTCATCAGGCTCAGATTCTGACTCACTTTGCGGTTCAACCGTCAGAGGGGTCTTTGGCACAAAATTTGCCAATTCTGGATCAATGCTTGGCATCGATGTATACTTATGGTTTACCGCTGGAGGCACTTTCTTATAACCGATGCCGAACATTTCTTCCTCAGATTCTTTGAAACGTTGGCTGTTAATACAGAAATTCATCACTTCAGATGAATCCCCGAACTTTTCAATTTTTCGTTGCAAATCTAAAATCAGATTATCCTTTTCCAAAATGATTTTGTTCTTTTCCAAAACACAATTTTGGTTAATTTCAAGTTCAGATATTAATTCTTGATTTTTAAGAGTTCCCTGTGCCACAAGTCTCTCAAATTCAGAGATATCATTTTTCAGCCCTTTTATCTTAATTCGGTGTTCTTTATCCGAATTAGACAAAACAACAATGAGTTCTCTGGATTTCTCTAAATCTGCAATCAGATTTGTGTTGTGAAGTGCATATATGTCAATCTTGGTGACAAACTCTACACATCTTGCACACCGCTTATCTACAGAAGTTGATTTTACCTCAATGCCAGCCATGAATGCACATGCTTCATTTTCTAGGGAGTCTTCTTCCAACCTTTTAGCTTCTGCATCCGCAAATTGCTGCATTTCGGCTGTGGAGATCTTGAACTCAAAGCATTCTCCTTTTTCTCCATCTTCTCTTTTGTTAGACTTTTCAACAGACTCTTCATTCAAGTTATCTTCATTCTCAGCAACATTACCCGAATCCAACTCTTCCCCAAAAACCTTGGCTACAACTGCAAGTTCCTCAATGCTAGCCTCTTCGATAACCTCTTCACACACTTCTTTGTCGACAATTTCAGCTATAAAGGCTTGTGACACAATAGCTCCTGAAATGTCTTCCAATGCACAACCCCAGTCGTAAGGCTCAGTCACATTTTGTAGAGGTTGAGACACCATAGCATTGTTTGTCGAAGGTGTAAGATTTTCAGAACCACTTGGACGAGCACTTAAGTTTGAAGTAGATGATGCATTGTTGTGAGGTCTTGAATTGTTTCCTTGAGAGTTGCTTTCTCTGTCAGATCTTTCCATCTTTGGCTTCCGATAATCACGTGCGAAATGCCCTTAGATGCCGCAGTTGTAACATTTCACCTTTGACATGTCGACTCCCATTCTAGTCTTCATCTGACCTCCTATGAACTTCCTACCCGTTCTCAACAGAAATTTCTTCGCTCTACGGACTAAGAGTGCCATATTGAGTTGTAGATCAAGTTCTTCCATTTCGTATGGGTCTATCTGGTCAAAGTCCTCATCGAGACTTGACGGTTCAACGAGCTTTCCAAGACAGAAGTTCTCGTAGGTAGTCATGAAAGACGCCAAAAGGCTCATGTTTTCTTCTACCAACTTTAAGCAGCTTGCATCTAACTTTGGAATGTTCAAGTTTGCCGCTTGAGATTTCTGAGCTCCACTAGAAGAGTACATTCCTTGATTGGAACTTGTTGTTCCACTCGAACTGACATTGTTGCTTATAAAGGCGTATTCATTTGAAGGAACTTCATTATCTGAATATACATGCAACACCGGCTCCTCCATTACTACCCTTTTTCGTTGGTTTTGAAGCTTTATATAACTGAGGATCTTGGATCTTCTCGAAATCAGATGCTTGATCTTCCATATTCCAAGCATAACCCTTCAGTTTTTGTACAGCTTCTTCCAATGAGAGCTCCTCGTAGAGAACACCTTCTCTAATCAATGCGGTATACATATTCCATTATCTAGGAAGGCGTTTGAGAAACTTCTCAACTTTCTCAAATTCAATGTAGATGCCTTCTTGACTCCGATCAAGTTCGCTCAACAGATGATAAAATCAATTCACCGTGTCATCGAATGACTCATTCTTTAAAGATTTAAACACAACGAATTGAGTCTTCAATCGTTCAAGACGTCGTTTCTTGTACATTGCAGTTCCCTCGTACCGTTCAATCATGCTATCCCACAACTCCTTTGAATTACTTCTCTTACGGAAAGTATGAAGTATAGATTGTGTCATAGCCATTGTAATCATCGACATTGCTTTTTCTTCACAATCATAGAATTTTCTTTAGTCGTCGGAGAGTGCCAAATAAGTATCAATCGTTAACGTTCTTACTAGTGTGGCTCCACATCCTTTAACGATACACAACCAGATCTTGATGTCTTTCACTCTTACATACCTTTCGAAACGCTCCTTCCACTCAGGAAAATCAAGCTCGTTTATCAACAAAGGAGATTTGTCGTTACTTCCTACCTCATCATTGTGCTTGAGGTTTTGCACCATTGCGGTCAGATTGTTATTTGCCATTTTGAAGGAATTTAAAAGAAACGGAGAGTGATTTTGGAAGAAACAGAGAGTTTAACCGTGGGTTTGATTTGGAAAAGTTTCTAAGTTCACAGAATCTGGAGACACAAAAGAAACTTGGAAACACGGAGTAAAAAGTCAGAGAGAATCAGAGTGGTATAACCGGATCACACAACCTGATTAAAATCAAAGACTCCGAGAACACCCCAAACTCTAAAACCCGGACGAGTGTTAACTAGAAAACAAACTCGGAACATCTAAGTTTCAAAAATTGTAAGACTAAACTCTGATGGAATTAATATCAAAACTCGGACGCTTTATACTCGGATCTAAACAATAACTCGGATAAGACAAAAAGTTTCACAAAGAAGCTCTGAAGGTTAAAGCCGGATTGATTGAAATTAATAAACTCTAAGATTACTAAATCACTTGAAAAACTCGGACACTTGGATCAGACCTTACAACTAAACTCGGATGAAGGAAACCCGGACCAAAGAACAATGAATAAACTCGGAGATTTGATTTAAAAAACTCGGACACAAATTTAAAAAACTCGGACATAATTCTTTATCTTAAACTTGGATTCTGAAACTCGGATCAATTTAAAAACTCTTATATACTCTAAAAACTCTGATAAAAACCCTAAATGAAACTCGGACCCACTTATATAAACTAAACTCTGATGACCTTTAAAATCATAAACTTTGAAGAAGAACTGAAAGTTTAAAAACTCTGATGAACTGGAAGTTTAAAAACTCTGAAGGACTGAAAGAGGAACAAAACTCGGAGATAAATTTCCAGGAACAAACTGGAATATTCAAACTCGGATTCTACTAGATTGCTAAACTTGGATATTCTTTTAAAAACTAAACTCTGATGTGTTCTCAAAGCTAAACTCGGACAATATGTTTATCCTTAAACTCTGAGATATTTGAACACTAAACTTTGAAAATGTGAAATACAAACTCTGATGGTAAACTCGGACATATAAGAACAATTTAAACTCTGAAGTAAAACTCTGAATACACCCTAATAAACTATGAATACTTGTAAACTCTGACCTCTTAAAAGGAAAAACCCTAACCTCCAAAGCCCTGACCACAAAGTCCTGACCTCTAAAAGAAGTAAACCTTGACTTTTGGACAAGAGGAAATTGCTTCAGGGATATCTCACAAGTGTGACTTCACACTAGTTCATCAATAATCCTGAAGCACAAACACTGAATGGAAACTCTAAAGGAAAACTCTGAAGGAAAAACACTAAAGGAAAACTCTGAACAAATTAAAATGGATCAAACACGGAATCTTTACTAATCCTCAAAAACCCCTGATGAAGATCTTCAAGCTCTGTAAAAACCCAGATGAATGTATATCCTAAAAAGCTCTTTTCTAATCACAATCCATCATCCAGTATGAGTGAACAAATGAATGATTGATGAAAAACACTTCAAACGCAGCAAACAACTCAAAAACCCAATCAAAATGTGATTTTTTTCTCAACTAAACCTCTAAACCCAAACCTACAGAAGGCATCATTCACAGAAGGCATTAACAAAGCACACTCGGAAATGTTCAAA
>CM060357.1:41826591-41871591 GCA_030545235.1 Helianthus tuberosus | reverse complement strand
TAATTCGTAACGTGTCCTACTTATATATTTTGCAACGTTTTTACTTTCTAACACTTAGGAAAATATAACGGACTATTTAGTGACCTTTCTGTACACTATTAGTATATTAACAAATACGTGTAAGCATGACACAGATATCAGAAAGCAGTTAAGTGATTCCACACAGTCGTCAAGCACTTTAATTGTCATTAATAATTTGTACGGAATACATGGGATTTTGAGGGTTGTCACAAAGCGTTTATCAGGGCAAAAATGCATCAAAATAGCAAGGGTACATGGTATCATTCTTACATAAGATTACAGTTCCAACAAACAAGATCGATAACAAACAGGCCTCAAAAGACAAAACAAACTGGACATTAACAATTAGCATCCATAAATCAGTGTCCAATCGACAATAACTCAATACCCAACTCCAGATCTCGATCTTATTTTTGAATTCCATTATTTCTCGGAATGAGGCTGCCCAATGTACTTTGTAACCACATAGCAATCCTGTGGAGTAATGCGTGTTGCGTGCATAATAATTCTTGATCGTTTCTGTGATTTCAAACCCAAACTTCTTGTAAAAGTTTATGGCATCTTCATTGTTTGTCTGCACATGCAAGTAAATCTCACTGATATTCTTCCTGCTGCTTAGATCAATAACATGATTTAACAGCTTTGTACCTGCCACCATATGGGAAACTACGTCTTTAGTGTCATGAAAATGTGTGTTGATAATGCAAATTCGGTTAATGTTTGGTGTGTTAATGATCCAAGTTACCATTTGACTTTTTAGGGTCAAAGTAAAGATTTGGGATACTTACCGATACCTAGGCCACGATAAGGTGCTAAAACACCTAATGTCATTATGTATACGCGAACAGCCCCATCTTCCTTCTTCTCAAGTCGGCATGCAATTGAGCCAACACATATGTCACTGTAATATGCTGAGAAAGTAGAAAAAATAAATAAAGCAGCAAAACCTAAACAAAATATGACAGCAAACTTCCAAATATGAAAAAAAATAAATAGTATACCCCTAATCAAGACATGCGCACGCAACTTCAGGACCAACATATGGTCTGGAAGACAAGACATAACATTTGAACCTACTAGTCGTCCGGATACAGTGTATCCCTAGTCCAGGCACAACATCCCAACCTACAAATGATCCAGAAGACAAGATCTACCAGTCATCCAAATAATAAGGCACGTTCAATTATGATCCGGAATGTATTACTTCTGGTATATGTAACAGTCAAAACTCCAGTGTTTCCTAAAATTCGATAGCCATAATGTCCAGACCTTCTTATGGTCCCAACCTTGTAACCGAACGAAGATGCTTTATGGCGGAACTAGCCCAAAAATTCAGGGGTATCCAATTTTTTTTTTTTTGGATTAGGGGTATCCTTTGTATAACGGAGACAAAGTTAAGGGGTATTTTACACTATGAAAACGGAGTTAGGGTGTATTTTTACTCTAAGGAGACGGGGTTGAGGGGTAGCCCATGCTACCCCTACTAACATTCTAACCCCGCCTTTATTAATGCACCCTAACTCCTAACACACACGTAGTTGCTTATCTGTCGACAGTTGGCAAATTAGCCGTTGGCGTACTTGCAAAAGACACCAAGTCAGATGTGGAATCCTAATAAAGCAAGGGTAAATAACATTAATGAAAGGCAAGTGCGATGGTTATTTGGAGGTTAATGGAGGCTTCTAGTTCACACCATAATTTGTTTTTTTTTAGTTTTGTGTTTTTTAGGGATAAATTTTATTATTCTAGTACTTTTTTTTACCTTAGGCGACATCTTTGAAAACAGAGAATACATGACATTAAACTTATTAGATTACTAGTGGGGAACTCGCGCGTTGCTGCAGAGGCTACAATATGTGGTGGGAACACGATTGCCTTCAAGTGGTTTATGAAGTGAGGATTCCATGGAAGGTTACGACGGCTCGAACTTAGTTAACACATGTATGTAGATTGTGCATGTGCATTATAGACAAAACAAACAATCAACTAAATCTTCAAACATGTCATCCATTTTATAATAAAAAACCAAAGTTAATTATGTTCAAACAAAACAAAAACCTAACGAATTAAATTAAGGGGTGGGCTAAATACACCCCCTCTTATTACTTTTTATACCCCCTTTCCATAAAATCACATTAAAACTTGTAATATTTACCCCCTATACAAATTATCATCTAAAAAAATATTCTTTTTGTTACAAAACAAATTCAAAAGTGTACAAAAAGATTACTGACGTTTTTTAAAATATTTATTTTTAAATTTTTTATTTAAATCATATTTTTTAAAAGTTTTCATATATATTGTTTCTAAAGACATTTTCTCAAATAGTATTTTGATTATGTTTCTTTATTGAACATCTTTACAAATAAATAATAACATTTTTTTTCTTATAAAAATAATAAAAAAGGTTTTTAACTTTCTTTTTGAAAAAAATCTATATTATGTTTTTTCCTCGTCTAGTTTGTGTTTTAAAGGTCTTAGTTTTATATTTTTTAATACTTTAGACGTTTTATAAAATAATTAATAATTTTTATTTATAAAAAAAGTAACAAAAATTTCTTTTAAAATAACGTTTACAACCCTAGCACATATTAATCATTCAAACCAACTATGTAATTGAACAAATAAACAATAAGTACTAAAATTATTTTATCAAACTATAAATTAACAATCTATATAAATTCAAATTTAATTGGTGTAAAGAGTATGTTATAAACAAGTTAAAACCAGTTTAAGACTTGGATCGAAGTGAACACTTTTCTAAAGCAAAACAAATAGATAGGGTTGATTCACAAATATTTTTCTCTTCTTCATTTAAAAAATATATTAAACTGGTTGATTTCAAAAATATATGTGGATTTTTTTTTGTAATCAAAAGTAGATCATTTGAAACCAAAAGTCACGTAAAAGCATAAACTTAATTACGAATAATCATCGATTTTCGACCACGCATCAGATACCCACTTCAAGTCGTTCCAAAATAAAAAAAAACATTTTAAATATTAAAAATAATAAATATAAGACATTTAAAATACAAACTAGACGAGGAAAAAAATATAATGTAGCCTTTTTTCAAAAATAAAATTCAAAACTTGTTTATTATTGTTTTTATATGAAAAACGTTATTAATAATTTGTAAAGATGTTCAATAAAAGAAAACATAATCAAAATACTATTTGAGAAAGTGTAAAAAATATCTGAAAACTTTTAAAAAAATATGGTTTTTTGAATAAACATAAAAAATAAACATTTAAAAAAACGTCTATAATTTTTACACTTTTGAATTTGTTTTGTAAAAAAAAAATACTTTTAAAAAATATGACTTTATAGGGGGTAAATATGACAAGTTTAAATGTGATTTTATGAAAAGAGGGGTATAAAAAGTAATAAGAGGGGGTATATTTAGTAGCCCCCTTAAATTAAATATATTTACAAGATTGAAAATAAGACCCAATAGACTGTTAATATAGTTGACAGATGTGAGGATGTGGATTCAAATCCTTGCAAGTGCACAGTAAATGTTGAATTAAGGTGTTGAAAAATTTGTTGTTCAGAGAAAAAAGTTGACAGCTGTATCAAAATATTTTAAAAACTCCGAACTTAATTAAAAAAATTACATTATATAAGTGATGTAACCTATATGTTGTAATCTGCACTTCAACCCCAAGCCAACATATGCACAAACAAATTAGACAACTGTTAACAGCTAAAAGATCTAACCATACAAAATTACCCGCCTTAAACCCAACACAGTTGTGGCTTTCCTAAATCACTGTCTTCTCATCATTAACAAACGAGTATCATCTAAAATGAAAGCAAATTGATTTGCTATAGCCTCATCCCATAGTTGTTAATAGCGAATAGCGACAAGGGACCTATATGCTACATAGCGAATAGCGACAAATAGCGACCGCTATTTTATAAATAGCGATACACTAGAAAAAGAATTTTGAAAATTTTTATATGTATATTATATCAAAATACCTTGGTATATATTACATGTATATTTAACAAAAACCTATAAATCCAGCTATTTTATAGCTATATCTAATTGCTATTTACATCAAAAAAAAAAAAAAAAAAAAAACAAACAAACCATCGCTATCATCGCTATTTGTCGCTATGACCCATATAGCGACACTACGTAACGTCGCATCGCTACATAGCGCGCTATAGCGGTCGCTATAGCCGCTATTAACAACTATGCCTCATCCATCATTCAACTTGATACAAATGAGTGAAATTTTATTGCAATTTTAAGTTCAAAAAATATGCAGTTGATTTCACCCACATTGGTATCATGTCAACTGAATGCATTAATTCATACAAACCCACTTAGTCGTGTTAATTGGTAGAAGAAGTGAAATTTTGCAGCATTCTAAGAGTTCGTGTGTTTTTTGCTATCAGTTATGCTTAAACTGTAGAATATGACAATAAGTTGTAGTAGCAACTTTCTATAAACTTATTCAACAATATAATCTAGCTTCTGACAATTAGCACTGTGTGTTACTTTCTGACATTAAAGAAAATAGGTCGAATGGTTCTGATGGATTGAGTCGAGTAACGATTCAAAGTTTCAAACATTAAAGAAAAACTTTGGGACACTTTTGAACCTTCGGCCCATTTGACCTATTTTCATTTTAGCTAAGCTCTTAATATTTAACCATCTGACCCATTAGAGATAACAGCTTAACTTGAGTTGATCATTTAAGCTAAGCTCTTCTCGCCCTCTCTCTATACCCTTTTAATGAGTAAGCTATTACTGGGTACGTATGTTTGCTTAGATCATCAACAACAACCATACCCAGTATAATCCCACCTATAGTGAAGCTATTGATAGGGTCTGGGGATGGTAGGATGTAGGCAAGCCTTACCTCTATCTCAGGGGATAGAGAGGCTGCTTCCAGTGAGACCCCCAGCTCCAAAAACCATAACCAAAACATAAGCTTCTGGAAAAACATACATAAGCACACAACTACTAAAAAAGGTAGAAATAAAAATAATAAAAATAAACACATAAATAAATAAGTATTTGTTAGTAAAACTACGTACGACACCGGGAATAGGTGAAAACCTATATTGGACCACATAGAAACTGAAAAATTAAACTCATAAGACAAGAACTTAAACCAAAACCAGGCCAAACTCGTAAAAATCCTTAACCTTAATTCTACGCCTCCACGAAGTTATAAGGGAAAACTTTAAGAACCTTCTTCAGAGTTTAGAGTTTACTCGAACATGTGAAGCAGGATTAACTCGCATGTATAGAACTCTTAGTTTATACTCCATGACAACGTTTCTATTCTCGTTGTTGAACTGCAAAAAAAAAAAAAAAAAAAAAAAAAAAATTGCTTAGCCCCATTATTTTAACTGAAGTTTAGAAACTTCGATTAAAAACAGAGTCACCATGTTAGTTGTTATGCCCTTATTAGTTGCCCTGATTGGTCAACTATAGAATGCAAGAGAAACTTGTCTTTGCACTCCATGTCATCAGGTGCCTCCTATTGGTGACTCACAATATTGTGAAAAAATGTAATTTTTGATAAGATACCAATAACATAAGAATAAATTGCCATTTTAGTCCCTGAGTTTTGTTCAAATTTGACATTTTAGTCCAAATAGTTTTTTTTTAACCTCTGGGTCCCTGACTTTTCCCTTTTGTTGCCATTTTGATCCAACCTATTAACTCCGTAAGATAATGTCAGTTAACTCACACTAAATAGTTTTGTACTTGCCATTTTCATCCAAAACCTTTTTGTCCCTTTATAAATAATAAATAATATATCCCTTTAAACCTGGGCAAAGTCCCACTTCTCTCTCTCACACACACTCTCTCTCTCCTCAAGAACACCCCAAATCACATCACTGTGCACCACCATCAAATGTCACAAAACGACCACCTACCACCGTTAATCACCACCCAACTGTCACAAAACCACCACCGCACCACGCCAACCACCGTTCACCACCACGACACCACCCAACCGTTCACCACCAACCACCCGCCAATCCTAGATCTAATGAAGACCGATGCGGTCAAACCGATTTCCCTGTGTAAAAACATGAACAAAAGGCCTAGACGAACTCCGGCAAACAAAGGTGTGTGTTCAGGCGAATATCCGGTGACTGAGGTAAGCGGTAATAACCTAGGTTTCTGTATACGGTTGCAAACAAATCTGAGGGTGGTTGGAAAGATTTGAGGGTGTTTGTTCAAGAGGATTGATTTGCAAACCAATTTTGAAACTCATCTTCGGACATCAGTGTATTCTCCGGCGAATGTTCAGTGAACTTGCGATTGGATGTCGGAGAAAACAGAGTATTTTGTGGTTTAGGGAATGATGGGTGTATTTGGTTGTGGATTGAGGTGTGGTGGGTTTTGATTTGGAGTTGGTGGTCGGGATGGGTTTTGATGTTGGTATGAACAATTGTTGTTGTGATGGGTGGAGGATGACAATGATTGTGAACCGTGGAGGATGGTGGTGACCGTGAACAGTGATGGTGGTGGTGGTGAAAAAAGATGAAAGAAATTGATGGTGGTGATGGTGATATCAAATTCGTATGTATATATGTTAAAAACGTTTGTTTTATTTTTATTAGTTAAAATAATTGTTTTTAATATATTTATGTGAAAAAGGCAAAAAAAATATATATATAAATGCAAAATGGTTATTGGATGAAAATGACAAAAAGCAAAACATATTTATAATCCGACCAAAATACCCTTAACTAAACTGAGTTTTTTTGACAGAGTTAGGGTATGTGATCAAAATGGCAACAAAAGGGAAAAGTTAGGGACCCAGAGACGAAAAAAAAACTATTTGACTAAAATGGAAAATTTGGACAAAACTCAGTGACTAAAATGGCAATTTACTCATAACATAAAGAAGTACTTTATTAATTATCATTGAAAAAGATTTTGAAGGGTTCTTACTTGTGACATTATGAAAAGATCTTGGTGAGACAATTCCCATGTCTGGACGCCCACAAAATTTCTTAGGGTTGGTCGTTTTAAACTTCACACATCAAGAAAAGCTTGATGAAAAAACAATTAAAAAAGTTAGATAACAAGAAGGTAGCTTGAATGCAGTATTTTGATCAGTATTGTTGAATGGAGCATGAGTTCAATTTAAGTATGACAAATAAATATGCAAACCCCATTCCACCACATCGTCAACCTCCTCCTCCTAATTTTAATAGATATTGATGATATCAAATGCTATAATTTTAATAGAAATCGGATATTACCTCAATCACAGACATACTTCACTCGAACCTGTAAACTTGCATAAAAAAATTAAAAAAAAAAAACATTTGATGCCTCATCATGTATAACTGATGAGGATACGTCCTGGATCGGACCAAACACCGCCTACCCCCGGACCGATCACCCGTCGATCCTAAGTCGGACCATAAGTCACAAAGGTCAGGACGCACCGGACGACACGTCGGAACGATCAGCCAATGGAATCTTCCCCAACTGACTTGGGGCCCACAATCTTAACTACCTGACAGCGACTGGTCCGACCCTAACTAACTCGCCACGTCAGCATACGCAAAAGGTATAAATACCCCTCCAAGGCTTCCTGCAGGGGGTAATCGCTACTTTCTCTCTCTAAACTCTCCTTTCTCTCTCACTGACTTATTACTCCTGTCCAAATACTTATTCTCACGCCCGAGCTTGGTCACAGAGATGCCCCCCTCCCTGTGACGAGGCTAATGGTGTGCTTCTTTCCTGTGATCTTTCAGGTCTTAGCGGAGATCTTCGGAGGCTCAGCTCGTACCAACTGGTAAGTGAGTCTTCAGTGGCGCCATCCCCTCGAATTCATAGAACTTAATTCCTGAGTTGCTTTCCTTTGAAACTATGGAGTCTATTATCCCATCTTATGAGGATATCTTAGAGGGTAGAACTGCATCTGTAACAGCTACCTCCACAATCCCTGCTAGTTCAGCTGTTTCGCTAGGATCGATGACAGTACTTCCGCCTGCAAGCTCCATAATTACAGCTTCTGTCACTGCTCCGGTCTCCACGCCATTAACAGATTTTGATAATGCTTTTTTTGCTACGCAACGGCGATTTACTACGGCAGCTCCAACAACAGCAGCAACGTGAGGAGATGTTATAGAGCCTCCGAACGAATTTGTTCAGCAGCGCCTACCCGGGAGCCAATCCCATCTCCACAGGAATTTTCTCCTCCGGTTCAATGGTAAGTTCCGTAATCTCCACTCCTATAACAACATGCATTTCACAAGGATTTACTTTCACAAATGCTCCAGTAAGTAACGGTCTGTATGACCTGTTTCGCCAGGGATCTCTGGGTTTAAACCCTCAAGATCAGGAGCTAATCATGCCATACCAACCAACGTCGACGACTTCTCAGTGAAAATACTCGTTGAGGATTGCCAATGCACCACTCCCGGCGAAGCTAAAAATGCCACCGACATTGAAATTTTACGATGGAACGTCCGACCCGGACGATCACATGTTCGCTTTCGAAGGGGCAGCCAAAGTCGAGCAATGGCCCATGCCGGCATGGTGTCACATGTTTGCTCAGACACTCACCGGGCCGGCGCGAGTATGATTTGACGGATTGCCGGAAGGATCGATCAACCACTTTGAAGACTTCCGACGAGTCTTCTTACAAAACTTTTGCCAGCAAAGACGCTGTTCAAAAGATATCACCAAAGTTCACCACATAAAGCGCCGCGACGGTGAGTCGGTAGAAGACTTCATCGATCGATTCAATCGAGAAAGTATGCAGATCAGTGGGGCAGTTGACGAAAACTCCGCGTTTCTGGATTCTGCCATGGGGTACGAAACAACCAGCTCATATAAAAACTCCACGAAGATTTGCCAAAAACCATGGAGGTACTCATGGAACGGGCCCGAGCCTTCGTCCGAGGAAAAAGTTCCTGCGGTCAACTGAACGAATCAGCAACAAAAAACACAAAGGCTCGAACTGCATCATGGAGACGGAACGCATCCCCGCCGAAGGATAGAAGCAGTAACTGGAGTCGAAATCACGGCCCGTACCAGAAGTCCGGTCGGAATAACTTCTGAACAGGTCATGTGCGTTTCAATACCTTCTCTGAGCTGTCAAAGTCACCAAGCGAGATCCTCAGTACAGAAACTACACGATTCCCTGTACCACCGAAGCAACGTCCTACGTCCGATAAGCACTCCAAAAAGTACTGTGAATATCACAGAGATAAAGGACATACAACCGATGAATGTTGGGCGCTAAAACAAGATATTGAAAAAGATGTACGGTTGTCGCAAACCTCGATCCCTAATCCCAGGGAACGGGCGGCCGCTAGCCAGTTTCGGTGGTATCGCGTATTGTCTAATTTGGCAGCGGAAATTTTCATCAGGACCGTAGTTAGGAAACATTGATCAGAGTAAAATACCACATTTTCATAACATTAAACAAATGGGTTAAAACCCAAGTTCGTAGTACACACATTTTCATAGGAATAAATCATATTTTATTAATAAAAACATTTATTTTATCTTAGGTAACTTTATTGCAACTTTTCCAAGCCTTCAGTGCTATCCAGCTGACTTCTATTTGGCTTTCACAGTTTGTTACCTGAAACGCGTTTTAAAAACATTTGTCAGTGGGAAATACTAGTGAGTGAATCCCAGTTTAATCAAGTTTTAGTAAAACCCAGTGTACAGTATTGAGGGCGATCTCGCAATTATATTTGTTTCCAAGACATATCAATTAACATCCATGGTACTGTCGAACCCGACTTGTGGACATGTTACTCCTTGACCAAGTGGTAACAAATTTTGTATACAAAAACCCCAACATACTCATGATAATTGTATTCTTACAAATACTCAATAACTGTTATTCGCATGGAAAAGTATTTAAGGTTTTGTAAAAACAGTTAACAAAAAGCGGATCAACTCACATTGCTGTCTTAGATTTTCCGTAAGGGTTTCCTGGTGACAATCTATAATTTACACAAATGCACACATGTTAGTATAATAGCCCATTTTAACATTAGTAATACCCTCCCCGAGATGGCATTCCAACGACCACATCGGGTAGAACCACGACAGCCGTTACGGAACCCTAGATCAATCGGGCAGCGTATCTAATACGTATCCAGGGGTTATAATACTTACAACGGAGCAGAACTTCGCTATTTAGGGGGGTATAATACCCGTATAATAAAGCCTATTATCAGAAATTGAGATTGAGAAAGAAACTTTGAACGAATTCGAATGAAATCCGATGGCCTGCTTATATTGTTGCTGAGTCTGGTTCTCTCGCGGCCCGCGTAAAACAAGACAGGGGCTTACGCGGCCCGCGTCAATCCCAGGTCAAACTTATAGCTGATCCGGGTCAGCACTAGACTCACCACGATGATGACACGTGTCATCACCAGGCTGCGACATCTTTCCGATCTTACGCAGCCCGCGTTAACTAACGGGGGTCTTACGCGGCCCGCCTAAACTTAAAAATTAAAGAAATCAGGTTTTATCCTTTAAACCGCCCGCGTAAGGGTTGGGGTGGGGTCTACACGGCCTGCCTCAACTTAATAATCAGATTATTAATTATTTTTATTAATATTTAGGGTATTCGGGGCCCGTCTTCACGTATGGGGTGTATTTTGGGACATATTGGGATATTTTAAAATATACTAGGGTGTCGAAAATATTATGAGGGTGTCGGTTTTATTAAGGATTGTTATATCCTCCCTACCTTGTTTTAAAGCTCGTCCTCGAGATCTACTGGAACAATGTGGATATTTCCTTTGCATTTCAGATTCAAGCTCCCATGTGTACTCAGGTCCTCTTTTGGAGTCCCACTTCACTTTGACCAGAACTAATCTCTTATGTTTGAGATTCTTGATTTTCCTGTCTTCAATCTGTAGAGGCTTTTCTACAAACTTGAGTTGTTCATTTACCTCTATATCCTTAAGAGGTACCATTAATGATTCATCAGCTAGGCATTTCTTGAGATTAGATACATGAAATACATCATGTATTCCTGCCATTTCCTCTGGCAGTTGTAGCTGATAAGCTACAAGTCCTATTCTTCTAATAACCTTAAAAGGTCCAACATACCTGGGACTAAGCTTTCCCCATTTGATGAATCTTACTACTCCTTTCCAAGGAGAGACCTTTAACAATACTTTATCTCCTACTTGAAATTCCAAGGGTTTGCGCCGGTTATCAGCATAGCTCTTTTTTCGATCACGTGCTGCTTTCAGTCGTTCATTGACTTGAATAATCTTGTCGGTTGTTTCTTGCACTATTTCAGGTCCAGATAGTTGCTTCTCCCCAATTTCTACCCAACAGCCTGGGGTTCGGCACTTTCGTCCATAAAGTGCTTCGAATGGTGCATCATTTATACTTGTGTGATAACTATTATTATAAGAAAATTCTATTAAAGGTAAGTGATCGTCTCAATTACCTCCGAAATCAATTACACAAGCTCTAAGCATGTCCTCCATTGTCTGAATTGTCCTTTCGCTTTGTCCGTCTGTTTGAGGATGATAAGCTGTGCTTAGATTTAACTTGGTTCCCATTGCCTTTTGTAAACTTGACCAAAAATGAGAGGTAAATCGTCTATCCCTATCAGAAACGATTGATAAAAGAATTCCATGTAATGAAACAATTTCATTTACATACAATTTGGCTAGCTGTTCCATACTGAAAATTTCTTTCATTGGTAGGAAATGAGCTGACTTGGTTAGCCTATCTACAATCACCCAGATTGTATCATTTCCTTTCTTTGTTTTGGGTAATTTAGTAACAAAATCCATTGTTATTAATTCCCATTTCCACACTGGCATTTCTAACTGTTGCAATAGGCCTGAGGGTTTCTGGTGTTCAGCTTTAACTTGTGAACAGGTTAAACATTTAGAAACATAGGCTGCTATGTCCTTCTTCATTCCTATACACCAGAATTTTTTCCTTAAATCCTGGTACATTTTATCACTTCCTGGATGCATCATATATTTAGACTTATGGGCTTCTTCTAATATATGATTATGTAGGTTTCCTAATTTAGGTATCCACATTCTCTTTTTATGGAATCTCCAAATTCCATCTATTCCTTGTTCTAATTCTTTTAGCATACCTTTTAATTTTTCCGTATCATCCTTGATTACTGATTCTTATGCTTTTCTGATTTGTTCATTTAAATCTACTTGTAGATTTAATTTAAGAAAACGTACCCTTTTTGGTTTTTCATGATATTTTCGGCTTAAAGCATCTGCCACTACATTTGCTTTTCCTTCATGATACTGGATATCACAATCATAGTCACTAAGCATCTCCATCCAGTGTCTTTCTCTCATACTCAATTCCTTTTGCCCGAAAACATACCTTAAACTCTTATGATCGGTGAATACGGTAAACTTACTACCATAAAGGTAATGTCTGCAAATCTTAAGGGCAAGAATTATAGCTCCTAATTCCAAGTCATGGGTTGAATAATTTTCTTCATGATTCTTAAGTTTCCTAGATGCATAAGCTATAACCTTTTGGCGTTGCATCAATACACATCCATAACCTAATTTAGAAGCGCCACAATAGACTACAAAGTCTTCAGTTCCTTATGGTAAAGCTAATATGGGTGTATGGGTTAATTTATGCTTAAGAATTTTAAATGCTTCTTCTTATTTTGGTCCCCATTCAAATTTAATGGATTTACAGGTTAACTTAGTTAAAGGAATGGCTATTCTAGAAAAATCTCTAATAAATCTCCTATAATAACCGGCCAATCCTAAGAAACTTCTAACCTTAGTTGGTGACTCAGGGGTTTTCCATTTGATAATCGCCTCGAACTTTGTTGGATCCACATGAATTCCTTCATGGTTCACTAAGTGTCCAAGAAA
The DNA here is from genome assembly GCA_030545235.1 of Helianthus tuberosus. Taxonomy (NCBI): domain Eukaryota; kingdom Viridiplantae; phylum Streptophyta; class Magnoliopsida; order Asterales; family Asteraceae; genus Helianthus; species Helianthus tuberosus. The sequence goes on along the minus strand of CM060357.1, from coordinate 41,858,715 downwards.
TTGTACCTGTTCTAGCCAAAACTCGCACTTTGAAAATTTAGCATAAAGCTTTTCCTTTCTTAATAGACTTAAAAGTGCGTGCAAATGTTTTGCATGATCTTCCTTACTTTTAGAATAAATAAGAATATCATCTATGAAGACGATTATGAATTTATCCAAATATGGCTTACATATTCGGTTCATCATGTCCATAAATGCAGCTGGGACATTGGTTAAACCAAATGGCATGACAGTAAATTCATAATGGCCATACCTTGTTCTGAATGCGGTCTTAGGAATGTCCTCTTCCTGTACCTTTAATTGATGATATCCTGACCTTAAATCGATTTTAGAGAAAAATCGAGCTCCTTGCAGTTGATCAAACAGATCATCGATCCTTGGTAATGGGTACCGGTTCTTAATCGTGACCTTGTTTAATTCACGGTAGTCAATGCACATACGCATCGATCCGTCCTTCTTTTTGACGAATAATATTGGCGCTCCCCATGGCGATGAACTTGGTTGTATGAATCCTTTTTCCAACAATTCATCTAATTGTTTCTTCAGTTCCTGCATTTCTGCGGGTGCCAATTGGTAGGGTGCTTTGGCAATTGGTGTTGTTCCTGGTAGCAGATGGATTCTGAATTCAACTTCTCTGTCTGGTGGTAGTCCTGGTAATTCTTCTGGAAATACACCTGAAAACTGAGACACTACTGGAATGTCTTTTAGTTCTTTTTCTTTAGTGTTAGTGATTATAGAAATCAAATACACTATAGATCCTTTTCTTATATAGCCTGCAGTTTTCATCACAGAGATGAATTTAGTGGACCTATAGGGTTTATCTCCTTTTATTGTGATCTTTTCACCTTTTGGTGAATTTACTTGGATTGACTTTTGATCACATAAAATACTAGCTTTATTGGCTATTAACCAATCTATTCCTAAAACAATATCAAATCCTGCCAGATTCATAGGATAAAGGTTTGCCATAAACTTCTTTTTTAAAATTTCTATTCTTGCTCCCTGCAAGATTTCCGAAATCTTAACTGTTTCTCCATTAGCTGTCTCTACGAGACATTCTTGTGGTAGTTTAGTTAATGACTGATTTAGAAGTTTGCAAAACGAAGTATTTATGAAACTTTGGTTTGCACCAGAGTCAAATAATACCTTAGCAAAAACATCATTAACTAAAAACGTACCAGCTATCACGTCTGGAATCATCTTGGCTTCATCTGCAGTCAGAACGAATGCCCTAGCATTTTTAGTGTTCCTGTTGTTCACGGCTGGAGCCAATTTTGGACAATTCAGCTTGATGTGACCTTTTTCTCCACAGTTGTAGCATAGTCCATTACTGGATTTCCTCCTGCAATCTTCTTCCTTGTGTCCTGGCATCTTGCAGAAATTGCAAAGAGTGGAGCATTTTCCCGAATGCTTTTTCTTGCAGACTTTGCAGAATGGTGCAGAGGTAAAACCTATATTCCTACGGTTGTAATTCCCAGAACGGAATTCTTGAGTAAGCCTTTGGGTTAGGTTTCTCCTCTGGTCTTCTTCCCTAGTACGGATTAATTCATCTGTCAAGGTATTGGCTAGTTCTACAGCTTCTTCTATATTTTGAGGTCTAGCTGCCTTGACTACATGTCTAATTTCTCCAATTAATCCCCAGATATAACGGGAGATTAATACCGGTTCAGGTGATGCAAGGGTTGGTACTATTCTAGCATATTCAAAGAATGTGGTAGTATAACCCTTACTATCTACTCCGGTCATTCTTAAGTTTAGGAACTTATTAGCTATCTGTTCCTTTTCATTAGGAGGGCAGAATTTCCTTTCTACCGTATTTTTAAATTCCTCCCATTCCATGTTGTATACCCTATCACTTCCTCTTGACTGGAGGATAGTGTTCCACCATTCTAAGGCTGAGTTCTTAAGCAGATTAGAAGCAAACATTATTTTGTCTTCTTCAGCACATTTGCTTATTTTTAGAACAGCCTCAGTCTTCTCTATCCAGCGTAGAGCCGCTATGGGTCCTTCATTGCCCGAGAATTCTATTGGTTTGCAGGACCAGAATTCCTTGTAAGAACAACCGTAAGACACGGTTCTTCTTCTTTTGGGAATGGGCACTTGAAGTACAGGTCCATTGTTCACGCTGTGTTCTGGTTCAATTGATCGCTTACTGCTATGTTTACTTTTATTATTCGCTTCTTGAATCGTTTGAATAATAAATGGCATTGCATCTATGATTCCTTGTGCCACTATATGTTGAACGTCACTATTATCCATATGGTTCCCATTGTTATTGATGCTCGGATTCTCATTAACCACGTTAATGTTACTCTGGTTATCGTTATTCAGATTTCCTTGATTTCCTTCATCGGTCATCTGAATTTTAAACATTTACCCCGTATTAATATCACAAAATAATATTTAATATAGCCAATCACATGACACGCATTTTTGCCAAAAGCGTCGATCATTGCGACTTTACTCTATTTATCTACTATGCATCTATTACACACCAGTACTGAAATAAAATTACAATACCAACTGAAATAAATAATAGTAGGCATCCGTACACACATATTTTATTATAATATTATTATCATTATTACTATTACCGTCTCCATTCTCACATTCACGGATATGGATTAATCCAAAAATCCATATTGCGCTCGTCGTACTTCCAGACGAGTCGCTCTCCCACCTGTCTCATTCTCTCACTGCTCTCTAAAATTTTCTCACCAAATGTCATAAGTTCTTATACGTTTTCTGCACTCATTGGGGGTGAAGGTTCTAGGACTGGGTTCGGAATCTGGGGTGCGGGTTCCTGGTTGGGGGTGTAGGTGCCTGGAATCGGTAAGGATCTTCTAAGATCTCCCTAATGTATTCATCGTGGTAATAGGGATCTAAAGGGTCCATACCTGGATAGGCTCCTATGTTTTGCATGGGTGTGTCTTCATGTATCGGGTAGCGTTGCACATAGTCCCTAACTTCATCCCACCAGGGATCGTAATTTGGGTCTAGGGGGTTTGGTGCTGGTACCCTAGGGATTTCTTCTGGATTGAAGTCATGCATCTCTACTTGGTTTTCAGGGTTTTCTATCTCCATCGGTTGGTCAGGGATTGGTGGTTGTGGTTGGGGTGCTATTATTTGCTCCAGATTAGGGTCAGCTGCAGTGGTTGCTAGGATGTGAATATTGGCTATACCCCAATTTATCATATCCCGGGCATAGGCATCTGTCTCTCTTTTGGCTGCTGCTAGTACCCTCTGGTCTTGTAACTTTTTCATACGCTTTCTACGCTCATGTGCCCCTCGACTGAACCATCCCCTCTTTTTCTAAGGAAATGGCTCTTCTGACTTAGCCTTAAACACAAAGATTCATTCTTCCATATTAGCACAGTACCCTGAGAGGGCAGCCTGAGAAGAGGAGGTGCCTTCGCTTTTAGGCGAACCAGACAATTGACGGTACGCGTCAGATGGTCCTTGGTCGCTCATACTGTAAACTAACAAATAGTCAAATAACACATAGCAATAAAATACAGTTATGCACGTATTTCCGTAATTTATTTCCTAACAGATTGAATCTTGATGTCAGCAGAACACCTCTGTGGCTGAATCAGTGGCTTAGCTCTGATACCACCTTCTGTCGCAACCCCCGATCCCTAATCCCAGGGAACGGGCAGCCGCGAGCCAGTTTCGGTGGTATCGCGTATTGTCTAATTTGGCAACGGAAATTTTCATCAGGACCGTAGTTAGGAAACATTGATCAGAGTAAAATACCACATTTTCATAACATTAAACAAATGGGTTAAAACCCAAGTTCGCAGTACACACATTTTAATAGGAATAAATCCTATTTTATTAATAAAAACATTTATTTTATCTTAGGTAACTTTATTGCCACTTTTCCAAGCCTTTAGTGCTGTCCAGCTGGCTTCTATTTAGCTTTCACAGTTTGTTACCTGAAACGCGTTTTAAAAACATTTGTCAGTGGAAAATACTGGTGAGTGAATCCCAGTTTAATCAAGTTTAAGTAAAACCCAGTGTACAGTATTGAGGGCAATCTCGCAATTATATTTGTTCCCAAGACATATGAATTAACATCCATGGTACTGTCGAACCCGACTTGTGGACATGTTACTCCTTGACCAGGTGGTAACAAATTTTGTATACAAAAACCCCAATATACTCATGATAATTGTATTCTTACAAATACTCAATAACTGTTATTCGCATGGAAAAGCGGATCAACTCATATTGCTGTCTTAGATTTTCCGTAAGGGTTTCCTGGTGACAATCTATAATTTACACAAATGCACACATGTTAGTATAATAACCCATTTTAACATTAGTAATACCCTCCCCGAGACGGCATTCCAACGACTACGTCAGGCAGAACCACGACAGGCGTTACGGAACCCTAGATCAATCGGGCAGCGTATCTAATACGTATCCAGGGGTTATAATACTTACAACGGAGCTGAACTTCGCTATTTAGGGGGTTTAATACCCGTATAATAAAGCCTATTATCAGAAATTGAGATTGAGAAAGAAACTTTGAACGAATTCGAATGAAATCCGATGGCCTGCTTATATAGTTGCTGAGTCTGGTTCTCTCGCGGCCCGCGTAAAACAAGACAGGGGCTTATGCGGCCCGCGTCAATCCCAGGCCAAACTTATAGCTGATTCGGGTCAGCACTAGACTCGCCACAATGATGACACGTGTCATCACCGGGCTGCGACATCTTTCCGATCTTACGTGGCCCGCGTTAACTAACGGGGGTCTTACGCGACCCGCCTAAACTTAAAAATTAAAGAAATCAGGTTTTATCCTTTAAACCGCCCGCGTAAGGGTTGGGGTGTGGTCTACACGGGCCGCCTCAACTTAATAATCAGATTATTAATTATTTTTATTAATATTTAGGGTATTCGGGGCCCGTCTTCATGTATGGGTGTATTTTGGGACATATTGGGATATTTTAAAATATACTAGGGTGTCGAAAATATTATGAGGGTGTCGGTTTTATTGAGGATTGTTATAACGGTCCGGTAAGCTTTCCCATCTCGTAAAGGAGGTAAAAGATGGCAAGAAATCAACAGCTACAACTGATAACCCGAACACCGAAGCTGGAATCAATATGATCTGATCCACCGAACCAAGGGGAATAAAGTTATCGAACCAACATATGGCAGCATGGATGCACCAGCCTACGTGTTTCCCGCCAACTGATCCGGACGACGCTCATGATGGACTGATTACAATCTCTGCTGTAATCGCCGGACATCTTGTTCGGCGAATATACGTAGATGGAGGAAGCGCCTTCGAAATAATGTACTTACAGTGTTTCCAGCAGTTAGCCCCGTAAGCAAAAAGAAAGCTCATTGAAGTATCCACTCCGTTGATAAGTTTCTTGAGAGAAGTTGTCCGTCCGATCGGACAAATTACTCTCCCAACTACGTTTAAAGACAATGACAAAAATAGGACCGTTTAGTTGTTCTTTTTGGTCGTTGGTACCAACTCATCGCACAATGTAATACTTGGGTGAACTGGCTTGAGAGTTCTCAGAGCAATCAGTTCGACAATACATGGAGCCATAAAATTCCCCACCGAATCAGGGGTTGCCACCATCCTCTCCGAGTCGAGTTCGTTTGTTGCAGAAGTCAGGCTCGCAACGGAAACAAGTACCAAAAAATCTGAAGTGCCTACGGAGCTCTGGGTGATTAATCTGGAAATACGAAACAACAGGTGGTGATCAGAGCCCATCTTCCAAAACGAACCAAAAAAGCTGTTAGTGCAGTATGTCTATCGCCTCCGTCATCTCAAGACCGTAGCAGAAATAGATTAAGTTTAGTGCTTATAGTGTTATATTTTAGTAAAAGGCAAGGTGGCATTTGTGTAAATAATGAGATATCTCATTATGTCCCTTGGCCTATAAATAGAGAACTTAGGGTTCTCATTTAGAACTTTTGGAAGACTTTACACATTTGCACTTTGGAGAGCTCTAGTTCTAGAGAGAGAAACTAGAGAGAGAAAGTGCTGTGTACGTGATTCACGGTTCTTGTACGCTATCAAATCTTCAATAGAATCACAGTTAGAATTACTGTTCGTGTGTTCGGTCACGATCATTCAAGGATTCCGCACTTCGAACGGTCGATTCGCAATCGAAACGGAGACGATTCCGGACCTAACAAGTGGTATCAGAGCAGGGAGCTCGGTTGCGAGATCAAACATACAATTACGCACTCAATTTCAGCAGATTCAGAGCGAAAAATCATCCAGATTTGTCAAATTCTTCATATTTTCTTGTTCTTCACGTTTTTATCTGATTTTTGTTGATTTGAACAGGTTTTTACGGTCGAAAATGGCTGAATTTTGGATATGTTGAGCGAAAGAACCTGATCTACAAGCGTACAAATTTTCAGATCTAAATTCGAAGCAGTTCGTGAGATATCTTGATTTTTGTGGTTCGAAAAAAGTTGAAGAAATGAGGAATGTTGCTGTTTACGTTAACCGCACGGATTGCCACCCGTGCGTATGACCATCCGCGTTAACTATTTGTTGACCTGTACGCACGGATAGCATCTCCGCATGCACAACTTATCCGGGTTGACCTCTGTTGACCTATGCGGACGGTTAAGTAATACGCACGGATAGTAATACGTGTCACAACATTTCACTTGAACAAGTTACTTTTGTCAACAAATTTCTTGATATCATTAATAAGCTGCAACAGTAAGTCACGTGTATCCAAGTGAGGGATTAATTCAAGCGGTGAGCATGTGAAGTTTCGGTAAATCACGTGATAAAATTGTCAGTTTACATGTGAAATTGTTTGGTATTGATTGCTTACATGTGCAGATAGAATCTTTTGCATCCGTACGCATAGCACCCACCTGTACGCATCACTTTAGTCGCACGTATCTCCATCCGGGCGTATAACAATACGTGTTGACTTGTTGACTTGCCATACGCACGGACAACTTGTACGCGCGGATAACATTCCCACCCGTGCGTATCACCACCCGTGCGGATAACATCTCCGGATCCCCAACCGTACGTATCACCACCCGTGCGTATCACCACCCGTGCGGATAGCAATTACGTGTCACAATATATCACCCGATCAAGTCAACATTAGTCAGAATTTTGTCAGCACCGTTTATTGATGACAGATTGCATGTGATAGTGATAATGTTTGTTGGCAATTGATTGTTTATCAGTAAATCACGTGATCATTCAGCAAAAATTCGATTTGTGTGAGTCATTAATGCATTCAGTGATGAACATGTGAAGTTGTTAAAGTGCATGTGATATTGTTTGTTTGGTCAAATAGGATCATGATTTGAGATTATTTGTCGGCCACTTAATTGTTTGTTGAAATTAGACTTTCACGTGAAGGTTATTGTTAGGTTGCAAGTAAGATTGTCGTTCATTGTTGTGGTCAAAGAAGTCAACAGGCTACCCGTTCGGACAACAATTTTGTCTTTTTGTGCCACGTCACATACTTTCACATATTCACTTCGTTTTTAAACTGAATGTCTGTTTGTTTGTTTGCAGGTGATTCGAGGGGATTTACAAGGCGCAAATATCAAGAAGTTGAAATTTTGTGGACTTTGAGATAAAAACAATTTTTGAATCAAGTCATTTAACAAAGAAATTGTGATTAAAATGTTTGACGAAAAGGAAAACGATAACCTTGAAAGATTGAATGATTGGTATGATAGGTTTTGGTTTAACACAAGAGAAAAAGGGGATAAGCATGTTTGGGTTAATAGACTTGAAAATTTTTTGTGCAAGAAACATGAACCGTTGGATGAGTTGGTAACACGATATAATCAATTACTTGAAAATTTAAAAAGGTATGAGATAAGAATATCAGATGCTGAACAGATATCAAAATTTGCAGATGTATTACCGGCTGAATGGAATGAATTCTTGACTAACCTGAAAAAGGATTTTAGATTCTCAAATTTGTGTTTAAGAGAATTCATCGATAAGATTAAAACACACAATTATGAAAATGAAAAGAAAAAGAAGGAGTTGATAGATGAAATAAAAAAAGGATTTAGAAAAGATAAATTTGTATGTGATTATTGAAATGAGAAAAAGAATCTCTGTGTGTCTTGCTGCAAAAAATGTCATGAAATATGATATTAAGAGGGGTTGTTATATTGATGAAAATATGAACCCTCTTGATTTTGTTAAAATTTTCTGTGCAGGAACATACAAGATGGAGACAAAGAAAGAAGATGGTGTTGAAAAGATGAATGAAAAATGCTCAAAATGTGATAAACTTGGAGCAGACAATGCCAAATTCTTGAGTGATACGGAGAATTTGACATTGGAAAACAAAGCTTTGAAAGATGGGAAGAAAGCTGATGATGAACAGATTTTGGAGTTGCGCTTGAACTGTGAAAAACTGAGATCTGAAAATGACAAACTTTTGAAGAATGTTGAGAGTTTGTCATTAGAAAACACAAATTTTAAAGAAAAAGAAACAGATTTGAAAAATCAAATAAAGATTTTAGAAGATGAGAGAGATATTTTTGGTAAAGATAATCTTGAAAAACAAATTGAAATCAATTCTCATCTTGCTAAAATCATTCAGCTTGAAAAAGAAGCTGAAAAAGCTCGGATTAAAATCAAAGAGCTTGAGAATAAATTGAAAGGTTTTGTGAATTCTACTTCACATGTTTGTCCAAAACCGATCAATTATGTTCCAATAAGTGACAAAGTCACAAATTTTGACAAAGTCAAAATTGAAGATTGTGATGACAAAGCTGATGATGAAAAAGAAAAGAAAAGAAAAATATTTTTAGATTTACAAGAAAAATTTAAAAATACTGTTTTGCAATCTACTGAAACAGGTGAATGTTCTAAGCAAAAACCTGTTAAGAAGAGTGTAGAACAGAAACAAAAAGTTAAAAATTTGAAAAATTTTAAAAATGAAAATAAAAGCTCATCAGTTCAATCATCCAATCATTATAAAAAATCTAAAAATGAAAACTCACAAAATGTTGGTAATAAGTGGTGTAGGTTTGACCACAGTGCTCAAAAGACAAATCCAGCATTGAAGAGGAGAAATGACTATAACCAAGCCAAACAATGTTATGATCTGAAGGTTTGGACAGACAGAAGTGGATGGTACGATAACAGAATGTGCTATACCTGTGGTGTTAGAGGACACATTGCTGTTAACTGCCAGAATTGGAATTATGAGACAAGAAGATGCTACAATTGTCAAATCAGAGGTCATATTGCCAGAGATTGCCCAAGGAGATCAAATGAAAGATTGAGGGTTAATTCTCAGAAATTGACAAAGAAGCCAGTCAACGTCAAGCCCCATGAACAGAAGGTTCTAAAACCTAAAGTTCAAGACCAGACAATTCAAGAAAAGAAAGTTAAGCTTTCACAGGGGCAGAGAGACAGACTGAGGAAGAAAAGGAAGAAGGCGAGAGAGTATCTGGAGAAGATTTTGTCTTCAGGTTCACCGGTTGGTTCGAATAAAAGTTCTGATGAATCGATTCACTCGACTGCAAAGTCAAGCAAATCGAATTCTTCAGATACAAATCTGAGGACAGAAAAGAAGAAAAAGAAGAAAGCTATTGGCGATGAATCTGGCTCATCCAAGTCAGACAAGCCAAGTTCGGGCAATGAATCTGATTCCACAAAATCAGATGAGCTACAAGTTGAGGTAAAAAAGGAAGAGACAGTTCCGTTAATGAATGATGAGAACTTTCCACCATTACGAGCCGCAAACCTAAAATCAAAAGGTGTTGATGCTGGAAAAATGTTTAATAGCAATGTTAAACATATTTTTAGCAAGATGGCTGATGGAAAGGAAAAAGGAGTGAAAGAGTTTTATGAAGAAAAGAGAAAAGCTCAAAATACACCTAAGACTGGTCAGGCTTGGGTGTCAAAATCTGTTGGTTGAATTCCTGACTTGCCGGAGCTTCCAGGTTTGTAAGTGTGAAGCAGGTATTAGCATCATTCTTGAGAAATTCACAGGATGGTAACTGTGATATTTCGTCTTACAAGTGGTTAATCAAGGACATTAAGTTGTACTTGATTTTCTACAAGTGATAGTGGCGTTTGACCTAATAATGTTAAATTTTTCAAAATGGTTAAAAGAGAACAAGGTGATGTGATGACCCCGAACCCACAAGTGATGGGTAAACAAACTAATTTTTCCGGAAAAACCATTTTGATTAAAACAAACTTAAGTGTTTTGAAATCATTATGGGAAAATAGTTTGTTGTAAGGGGAAGTTCTGCTTGAATACGCCGAAACCCTCACGGCTGAACAAACATGATTACTTTCACAAGATTGAAAAACGGTTTTCAAACTGTCGAAAATCAATGGGTTGTAAATCATGGGGGTACTTTATAGTAGTTTTTCTGCAAAAACAGGGCATAGTTAGCAGAAAATGGATGGCGAGACAAAGCTATCAGTATTGGTTTGTCAAATTTTCTTTAAATGATTTTGAATTTTAGGGGGAGTAATATTGTCAGAAAATCCAAAAACATTATAAAATTTGAAAAAGCCAAAAACATGATAAAATTCAAAATTGAGTTTTTGTGTAAAAAGAGGAAATGATAGTACATCAGTAGACAGTTACAGTATGCTAAAGAAATGTAATGATTAAATAGCGTTAAACAGTCTCACTGATGATATGCCGATAGGTTTTTATACATTTAGTAAACTTTTTCGGGATATAAACATAAATTCAAACTTACGTATTTCGTGGGGAACACTACTTGGATATATAGGTAACCCCTGAAATCTTGTTTGAAGGGTCTCATAATCTGATTTACTAGGTCTTTATACTCAATGATGTCTGGGGTATTATTCCGGGACTTCTGCTGAACGGTAGTTCTGACCTAGTCCTTGGATAATACTTTTTGCAAATGCTTGAAACATAGCATAAACCCTCAGCATGCCGATGAAACAATAAAATTGATAGTCGCTGCTGTTGTAGCTAAAAGATCCTCTAAAGGGGACATTCCTAAAAGTCGAAGCTGATATCTCTCTGCGTATACGGAAGTATCGACCTGAGATCCCTCGGCCCTCGCATACCTAATTTATGTACAGATATCATTGTAGTATACTCACCTGTAAGACTGATTATTGGGATCTGGATACGGGAGTATATTCAAGAGGTGGGACACATGAATAAGTTTAAGTTCTTAATTCACCTAATTAGTATCCTGAATCAGTTGAATTTTGTATGAAAATTTAAGTGGATCAGTATATCGACAATCTAAGTGAATTGTTTAATTCTTAATGTGTAACTAAGCTCAACGGTACTTGTGACTTGTCAAAAACTGATATGATCCTCTAACGCAAACTCAAACAAAAATATTGTATGTAAATATGTTTGTACATATTTCTTTACTGCTTTATATTTTCAGAAAAATCCAAAAAGATTTTTGATTCTGCTTTATTTTCGACAACCGATGTCTGAGAACTGAGTTTCAAAATCTAAGTAAGCTGATCGTGTTTCTGAAAATAAAACAAGTTCATTAATTTGAAACTTGAAGTTTTAAAAATCAAAAATCAAAAACAGTTTGTGATATCTCCAAGGTCATTAATTTGGACTTGGATGATTAACTGTGAGGGAGTTGGATGCTTATTTTGTTAAAATCTGTAAAAGAGCCAGTTTCCAATCCGGTTCGTTGAAACTGCCAAATCCTTGAAGATTGTTGATAGGGGGAGAATATCAAGTAATCCTGGATATATCTCATATTATTATATCTTAGTCCCAGGATCTTGATTTAGAAAGTTTGATGGAGCCAGGTTACGATACCTGGACAATCGAAAATGCTTTCATTGTAAAATATTTTAGCAAAAGTTGAGAGAGCCAGGTTTTCAATCCTGGAAGTTCTAAAAATGTTTTACTTATAAACGTATGAGTGTTGCAGATGTTGTTCCAGACTACGATCCCGATAGCCGAGTCTAAGGGGGAGTCTGAAGACAAGCTCAACGCAAAGGGAAGCGTGCATAGGAGCCAGGATATTTTTCCCAGAAGAGCTTGTAACCGAAAAGCCAGGTGTCGATCCCAAAAGCACGGAAGCTTGACGAAAGGGGGAGCCTGAAGAGTCTACAGAAAGGAGGAGCTGGAGCTGAAGACAGATCCACAGGGATTCTGTTCGAGCTAAAGAGAGAGAAAGAAAAGAAGCTACGAGTCTGAATGTTTGAGATTGACTGCGGCAATATCCAAGGGGGAGTCTGTTAGTGCAGTATGTCTATCGCCTCCGTCATCTCAAGACCGTAGCAGAAATAGATTAAGTTTAGTGCTTATAGTGTTATATTTTAGTAAAAGGCAAGGTGGCATTTGTGTAAATAATGAGATATCTCATTATGTCCCTTGGCCTATAAATAGGAGCCTTAGGGTTTCTTTTAGGAACTTTTGACACTTTTACACATTTGGAGCTTGGGAGATCTAGAGCTAGAGAGAGAAAGTTCTAGAGAGAGAAAGCTTGTCCACGTGATTCAGGTTCTTGTACGTTATCATATTCATCAATAGAATCACAGTTAGATTACGGTCTCGTGTGTTTCGGTCTCGCTCGTACACGGATTCCGCACGTCGTACGAGTCGGTTCGCAATTGTTCGGAGTCAAACCGGTCCTAACAAAAGCACCTGTGGGAACTACTCACCAATTCAATTGACGTCTTCGCCTGGCAGCACTCTGATATGCAAGGAGTCACCAGATCCATGGCCCAACATCGGCTGAACGTAAAAGAGTCGATAAAGCCAATAGCTCAGAGGAAAAGGCACATGGCGTCAGATCGAGCCAAATCAATTGCAAAAGATGTAAAAAGTCTCTTGGACGCTGGAATCATTTGAGAAATTCGGTATCAAACCTGGGTCTCTAACCCGGTCATGGTACGAAAAAAAGATAACTCCTGGAGAATGTGCATCGACTAAACAGATCTGAATAACGCGTGCCCGAAGGATTGCTTTCCGTTACCAGAAATTGATGAAAATTTGATTCCGTCACTACGTTCAGACTAAAGTGCTTCTTAGACGCCTACAAAGGTTATCATCAGATACAAATGGCGGTCGAAGATGAAGAAGGGATATATTGCTTAGGGCTGGCATATCGGGTCAACCCTACCTGTTAAGACACGAACACGATAAGACACGAACACGACATGAAATCTTATCGTGTTAGATTTTCCAAACACAAACACGAACCTGTTAATAAACAGGTTACACGAAATGATCTGTTAAGACACGAAAATGTTACCAACATATCATATGACCTGTTTAAGACACAAACACGACCTATTAAGACACGAACACGGCCTGTTAAGACACGAACATGACCTGGTCCATCACACATGATATAACTCATCAATTACGCATGCCTAGTTTACGTGTATTTAATTCATATAAATCCCGTAACAAAAGTTTATAGATATCTAGATCATTAAAAGTGAACGAGATTTTAAATTCAAAATGTCACACCCCGATATTTTCACGTATTACCGGTGGGCCCGGTGGGGAGTATCGTGACGTAGTTGATATCATCATAGTCAAATAATCACAGTTCAATGCACAACGGAAGTCTAAAATAAATATATTACAAACCGATTCGAAAGTAACATCAAATATTACAAATGGATTGTAAGATGGATCCACAGGCGGATCTTAAAACAGAAACATAAACACAGTTCAACAGACTTTAGACGTTTAGAACTTGCAAGATTCCCTATTAACGCCCTGAGCTCCCAGCCAATTTACGTACAGTACCTGTCACTTAACCTTTTTGGAAAATACGTCAGTTTACACTGGTAAATACAATTAACTGACTCTTTTGAAAATCTTTATGAAAATTGATTTAAATGAACAAGGCACAAAAATTCTTTTATAACTTAGGACAATTATATTAATAACAATCTTGTATCAGATTTACATGTTTGTCCAACATTTAGGGTCGGTGATTAAACAAACCGATCAAGATTAATCAACACACCACAAATAAAACTCACAAGAAGTTACCTTACGAGTGAGTATATCTTTTACATACGCAACAGGAGGTGTTATGCCTATACCTTGTGCTTAAGTTATGACCATTTACACTTTTTAAATGAGCCAAGGATATCCAGGACACGGTCATTAACCCCCCAATGTTATTTGTTATCAAGCAATACTTATTAAAAAGGGATTATGCAATTTAATCATCTCCGATTAAAAGGTTTCTACACCCGACCAAGCGGTATTTTTATAATACCGTATCCCAAGCCCGTATAACGGAAAATAAGTTAAAAGTATTTACCTGATCTTAAAATGCAATTTATACTCAGCCGTATATTCTAATCAGCAAGCATAAGTACCTCTACTGGGGCTCTCAATCTGGAACGAAGGTTTTATTAACCTATTAGATTCCTAACGGGTCTTATTTAAGTTGTAACTTAGACTGGTTAGTTTTAAGGAAAGGTTTACGGTTCAAAACGCAAGATTAAGCGAAGACCGGATTAGAATGTGATTTAGACCCGACAAGTATGGAGACTTGTATAATATGGGTAAACTAAACACATTCTGAATTTTGAAGTGAAGATGATAAGGTTTGACCCGTTTCGGTTAATTCATGTAAACTAGTTACATAAACCGACCGAACGCGTAAAGTGCATAACGGGTAACCAAATGAGTCATGAACATGCTTCACAAGTTAATATGCCTTAAATATGTTGTGATATCAGTAGGATACCTTCCATTTTTGCCCAAAACGAATTTAAAACCAATTTATGCCCCTTAGGGGTATTTTGGTCATTTTAATGTTTATAAAAGAGGTTAAATAATAATCCGAGTTTCTGGTCTACATAATCAGTAAAATACTTACTTTATCAAGTTATATCAGTAAGATATCTCGCATATGTGAAATTTATCATTCATGGCCAAACTATGCACCGTATGGGCATCTTGGTCATTTCTCATGTGCTTTAAGGGTTAATTTTGGAAATCTGAGTGCAAAACTTTTATTTACTGTTAAAGTATAAAAACTTATTCATAACATCAGTAGGTATCACGCTTTAGATGCCTAATATGGTTTTAAACCATACTATGCGCCTAAAAAAAGGTTAATGCACAGTAACCCCGACTGCGGAGGGAATCCCCTCCCAGGTCGCTTACCGGATCGCTCCCTGGCGGTAAAATCTTCCTCTGAATCTACTCGCTCGGGATCGAACCCAAGACCTCCACGCAATGGAAGGCCACGAGAGACTTAACAAGGAAGCCGGTGGCCACTGGGCCAAGACCCCATAAAAGTCGGTTTTTGACGATATTAGGGTTAATTAAGGAAATCTGAGATTTTGATCAACCTTTACTGTTTAAAATAACTTATTTAATATATAAAATCAGTAGAAAAAGGTTTGGCATGTAAAGGATGTATAAAACTCATTTTATTAGCAAAAAGGGAGTTATCGTCAATTACCGGGCCTATGCGAGAACTCTATGTTTTGATCATTTTAAAATTTAATAAAAATTTCCAAAAATCCCAAAATATTGTATTACATCAGTAGGTAAAATATTTGATGTGAAAATTTGGGTTTAAATAGGCTTTATGCCGAAAATGCCGTTTAATTAATAAAAAGCTTTCAATTTACGATATCGAGCATAATTCTTAATTTAGACCTCAAACTGATGTCAAATTTTTAGGACATGTTTATAATTCAGTAATAAAGGGTTTTATCCTCTCACATTTTCAAAAATCTCGTTTTAATATCAAAAGGGCATAATGGTCAACTTTTAGGCATTTAACGGAAACATGCAATGAACTAGGATTTCTAAGGAACCAAGTTGTATAACCTCAGAGGATTATACTAACATATAATATGGTCACAAAGGAACCCTAAGGCATAACTATACTAAGCTAATTCGAGTCAGAACTGAAAGTCAAAGCAAAAGTCAACTTTTGCGACTTTCGGTTGCGAACCGATCCTAAACTCAGAATTGTCGGGTCGAACATGTTTAGACATGTTCAATTAATATTTACCAAGTTATTAAAGTGATAAAAACTGATTTATAGCCTCTACATTATCAGTTATGAATTTTATTTAAAAACCGACTCGTTTGACTTTTATTTTAATTACTTTGACCCGACAATTAACTAAGCAAATGTGGTAATTAGGAGGTGCCCTTTTGAGGGTTTAACACCTACCTAATTACGATCACGTAGCCATGTTTGTTGCGAACAATGGCTTGACCATACAAGGTCTAACTAAAAGTCAAAGCGTTTATCGAAAACGCTTGACTTTTCGGCTTTAAGAGCCAAACAAAATAACTAAGCATGAAAGGAACACTTACAAGTGGTCCTTAGGACAGAAGATGACTCAAAAGGAGGTTCCAAATGATCAGGACCCTCAGATTTGAGTAAGAGAGCAAGAACTCAAGAAATGTGTGAAATGAAATGAAGGATTTCACCTCTTATTTATAGTGTTTGGAGGGTCTTTAGATGATCAACAAGTGTTATGAGAAGTTACAAGATGATTACAGGTGTAATACCATCTTTCCAAACCATCAAATGATCCATAGAATCAAACATGTGAGACAAGGAGGCAAACCAAAGCTGGTTTTTGAATATTCTGTTACTGGGTATGGTATACGGACCATAAGGGTCCAGGTATACGGTCCGTAAGGACCAGACCAGCTCACACAAAGTTTCATCTGTTGACAAGTTTGGCCCCTGCACTTCCGAACTCCTCCGAAACGATGTTTTTAGCACGCAAGGCCTTGTATTTCCAACACTAGGCACATCCAAGAGTATAACCAAGCATCATAAACTTCTCGATACATTAAAAGAGTCAGTCAGAGGCCTAGTTTGGCATATTGACGCTTTTAACCCTTTAATGTGCGAACTTGCGCGTATTATCGCGAAATGGCGTAAAAAGCCTTACAAGGTTAACACAAGCATTCCTAAGAGTATAATGGAGTATTACGACACTCCAGTTCACACCAGTTCACTTAAATGGCCACTCAAAGGTGTAGTTTTAAATGTTGACGTTTTTGGTCCTTCTAACGCACAAACTTGCGCGTATTCCCGCTTTATTGTGTCAAAGCCCTATGTTATCCACATTGGGCATTCCCGAGAGTATTATCAAATATTACGATGCTTTGGGTTTGTTAAAAGGTCACTCAGAGGTAAGAATTAACATGTTGACACTTTCAATTTTTAACGCACAAACTTGTGCGTATTGATATTTATCAACATTAAAGCCCTAAATGGCTAATGTTTTGCATTCTCGAGAATATGATTAGATATAATAATGTTTCGAGTTCATTAAAAGGTCATTCAGAGGTATTATTAAACATGTTGACGCTTTTAACCCTTTTACCGTGCAAACTTTCGATTTATGCAAACGGTTTTGATTATCCAACAAGTGGCTTAATATGAGAATACGAATATCGTGTGAGGTTATTTCGAGACTTATTTTAAGCATGATATCAATTCCAGTCCTTCCATAATCAAAGTTTTTGATCTTTCACAAAATTAGTCCCTCATAGTCAATGTTTGACTTTATTAGGGTTTAATACACGTGTCAACACATCATTGGACGCGATTTTACGAGGTGTTACACAAAATATAGATGAACAAAACCATAAAGTCAGATTTATGTTCTACATTATAGGCCATGAGAGTGAATCTATGATCAGAAAATGTCCATATACCCAAGGGCCAAGGCTAAACCAGCTGGGTCAGTTCTAGATTGACAATCACACAACAATTTATGCAAAATAATGCTTATGTTTACTATAATGTCCAATACCACATTATTTTTCTCTAACCTATTTAGACTATATATCCATCACTTTCATATTTTTTTATCACATGTTTGTCCAAACTATGATTTATCCTTTACCTAAAAAACATACACTATAATATGGAGAATGACACTGAGAAATTAGCGAGCAACCTACACATGAGGTTGTTAAAAAAAAAATTAATTTAGATTAACAGAGTTATAATTGAACATACTGGATTGAAAATTGATAAATGAGATAATAACTTATGCCTCTTAAAGTCAAAATGTTCTGCACCTCAACATAATTTCTCACAGAGCTATAAACTAGAATCAAGATTAACAAAAAATATAACTAACAGTAATACATTCACAGTCGTATCAAACCCTAACAACATCAACTACCATATCATGTTCTTTCAATAACCAACGCCATTCACAGACAAAATATTTGTGTTTCTTACATGGTAGAACGACGCCGGTGATGATGAAAGATGGCCACCGATGATGATGAAAGTGAGCGGCGACTGAATTAGGAAATTTAGGGTTTTTTGGTTATTGGAGCGTGAATTGAATAATGGATTTCAAAATTTTGGGTATATCTTTCTGACTCCAC
Organism: Helianthus tuberosus; assembly: GCA_030545235.1. Lineage (NCBI taxonomy): Eukaryota > Viridiplantae > Streptophyta > Magnoliopsida > Asterales > Asteraceae > Helianthus > Helianthus tuberosus. Next base: position 41,840,380 of record CM060357.1, on the reverse strand, counting down.
ATGTCCTTACCCCACCCCACATATTTGATATATTTTTTTAATTTAAAATAATAAGCAAGTCACTAACGGGTCTTAACAGGTTAACGGGTTTTAACCTGTTTAGACACGAAATTTAAACAGCTCTTATCGTGTCGACCTATTTAGACACGAAACCTGTTAAGGTCAAACACGAAACCTGTTAACTTCGGGTAGGTTTGTTTCGTGTTATCGTGTTCGTGTCAGAATTGCCAGCCCTAATATTGCTTCACAAAGATGCCTTTCGGATTAAACGGCTAATGAACAAAGCCTTTAAAGACCAAATCGACCGAAATTTGGAAGTATATGTTGATGATATCGTGATCAAGAGCAATAACGAAGAAAAATCATGTTGAAAGACATCCTCGAAATGTTCACCAGACTCCGAAGCATCAACATGAAGTTAAACCCTAAAAAATGTACGTTCGGAGTAGAAGAAGGAAAGTTCTTAGGCGTAATGGTCGGATCACGTGGTCTGCGAGCCAACCCCGACAAAATAGATGCCGTTCTTACTATGAAACCTCCAAATTCAGTCAAGGAGATCCAATCCCTAAACGGACGATTGGCCGCCCTCCATCGTTTTTTGTCAAAAGGTGCAGATAGATCTTTCCCATTCATGGATGTATTATGAAGAAGTTTCAAATCAGAATTCAAATGGTCGAATGAAGCTGCTCGTGCCTTCAAAGAACTCAAGGTTTGCCTAAGCACATTACCGACCCTCACCGTCCCAGAAAAAAGATGAGGTACTGACAGTGTATCTCGCTGCATCGCGCGGCGCCATTAGTGCGGTTTTGATCGCCCATCGGACCGGATCCCAAATTCCCATTTATTACGTCAGCAGAACACTGAAAGATTACGAAACAAGGTACCCAAATATGGAAAAATTAGCTCTGGCTCTGGTGCACGCTTCACGTAGACTCCGGCGATACTTCCAAGCCCATCCAATCGAGGTCCGTACCTACCAAAGAATCCAGCATGTCTTACGAATGCCTGAAGTATCAGGTCGGATGGCAAAGTGGGCGATCGAGTTGGGCGCCTTCGACGTTACGTTCCGAACCAAGGGTCCCCTAAAGGGGCAAGTGATAGCAGATTTTCTAGTGCAGATGCAAGTGGATAAAGAAGTTGCAGGAACGGAGCAAGCTCCAAAGAAGCCTTGGTCTCTGTATATAGATGGAGCTTCGACCGGGCTAATATTGGCCGATCCAGATGGTACAGACATGACGTACGCTCTCCGTTTAGAGTTCAAGAGCTCCAAAAATGAAGCCGAGTATGAGGCATTATTGGCTGGCCTACGGTTTACAGCCAAAGTTGGAGCGAAAAATGTTATAACACAAGTTGACTCCTTACTCGTAGCAAATCAGGTAAACGGCGGATATGAAGCAAGGGATCCTAACATGATCGAGTACTTAGAACAAGTAAAGCAAGCAATGGTAGTATATTCGATTCATGCAAGATCGAGCACATTCCATGCAACAAAAATAAGAAAGCCGATGCTTTAAGTAAACTGGCATCCGTGTCGTTCAGCCACTTGGAGAAAGAGGTACGAGTGGAGGTTCTGTCTGCGCCATCGATCGCCGATCCACAAGTCATGCAAGTAGAAGCTCCGACTCAAACCTGGATGACCCCAATCATAAATTACCTGGTCCACGATGTTCTACCAGTGGATAAGGCGGAGGCTCGAAAGGTGCAGATCAACTCGCTTCAATACCAAATGCAAGACGGGGGGTTGTATCGAAAAACCTTCATGGGTCCCCCTATTAAAATGTCTTGACCCCGATCAAGCAAGTTACATTATCAGAGAGATACACTACGACATCTATGACATCCATGCCGGGCAAAAAATGATTGTAACCAAAGTAAAAAATACGGGATATTATTGGCCCGGAATGTAATAAAGTGCAGTAAAAGAACTCCAGCAATGTGATGAGTGCCAAAACCACGCACCAGTGAGTCTTCGAGCGAAGAACGAGATGATTCCTGTAACCGCAGCATGGCCCTTTAAAAAATGGGGCGTTGATATAGTCGGACCTTTCCCGCGATCCAGTGGAAGCGCACAATACCTGTTGGTTGCAGTAGACTACTTCACCAAGTGGGTGGAAGCAAGACCTTTCACAATCATCTCCGGTTACAACGTGACAAGATTTTTCTGGGAACAAATCGTATGTCGTTTCGGCCTACCGTTATACATAGTGAGCGACAATGCAAAACAGTTTGCGAAGAATCCGTTAAAGCGATGGTGCGAAAGTTTGAAGATTAACCAAGTCTTCTCCTCAGTTGCCCACCCTCAAGGAAACGGGCAGGTTGAACAGATAAATCGCCGAATCGTAGATGGCATCAAGAGAAGACTCGGGTATGAAGGCAAAGGGTGGGCGGACGAATTGCCAAACGTCTTATGTGCCCACCGAACCTTACACAAGACGAGCAACGGAGAAACACCATTTAGTCTTACGTACGGCACCTAGGCAGTGATTCAAACAAAGATCGGACTTCCAAACCAAAGATGCAAAAACTGGGACGGAAACGAGCAGGAGCTCCGATCCAATCTCGACATGTTAGAGGAACGCCGGGACATAGCAGTGATCAAAGAAGCCTGATACAAGAAAAAAATAGAAAAATATTACAACGCTCGCGCCAAAATCTACAAGTTCAAAGTCGGAGATTACGTACTCCGAAGCAATAACGCCAGCAGGATCGAGCCATCAGGAAAACTAACCCCAAAGTGGGAGGGACCGTACCGGGTCAAAGAAGCTAGTGACAAAGGATCGTACGTACTGGAAAAGATCGATGGAACGCCCGTCCCGAGAACATGGAACAGGGTTCATCTGAAGAAATGTTTCATATGACCAAGCAGTCACAATGGCACCATAGAGATCGCTTTTTTATTTCACATTATTTCCATTTACTTATGTAAAATCGGGAGGGTAATGCCCTGAGCGTATTTCCAGTTTTCCTTAAAAAAGGGAGGGTCTACCCCGTCAACTAGGTTATTTGCTACTTAATAAAGCGATCTATATTTTAATTGGTGCAAAAAATAACATGTTAATTTATAAGTTCGAACGACAAAGATGTGCACAAAACGGGCCACGACCCATGCCTTGCGCCGATCGAGAAGGCTTAAATATTTAAAAATAATGAAAATCTATTAAGCATAATGGTTCGGACCGAACCATGAACAAATTAGCAAGACTCAAGCAACTAAAGTTAAAAACTTACTGAGTCCATGCTACGATCCGGGCACCCTGAATGCCCAAGAAATAATAATAATACAAGTGTTTTGACAAATAACAAAGTTTGGATGCAAACTAAGCTAAAATCAAGCACGGACATTACCAACAAAATCATAACAATTAATTCAAACATCTGGAAAAAAAATACGGTGTTATATTGTATGATTACATACCAAGGATTCTAAAAATAAACTAAAAAAGAAGGATAAAAACAGTATTCGTCAGTCTTCCTTCACAATCGGCAGTTTGCTCCTTTCTATAATAACCGCTAGAGGTTCATTCGCCAGCTCCGAAACCTTGTCAAGGACCGAGATGTGGAAGTTATCAAAGGCCTTAATTGCAGCCTCAAGGACGTCCTTGGCCCCTTTGTCATACCCGAGGATTTTGTTAACCTCCTTAACTGAAGTCCTCGCGGCCTGAAAGCCCTGTTTAATCCCTTCGTTCACACCGACAACATTGACACTATTAACCAAATCGGCTACCACCTTCTCCAACTCCGGACTTTGATGAACCAACTTGACGACCCAAGCTACCCCCTCGGTCAAAAACCATTGCTTCGTAAGCAGGAGGTCCGACGCGAGCCCATACAGCTCGGTCATCTCGTTTTCGTTTTGGGTCAGCATATCCGTCATATCCGCAACTGCAGCATGATGAGACTCGATGGCCCTATCCCGAGCCTTTTCTAGCTCCGCCTTATCTAAAAACAAAAGGCATAGCGTTAATAAGTCAAAGGCATTAGCAATACGGACAAAAGAGAAATATGTTTAGAAACGCACCATTTACGAGACGAAGATGATCGGCCAGCAATTGATCATATGAAGATTGCATCTTCTTCTGCTTTGATCTACTCCTTTCTTCGACCTCTGATAGTTTCTTCTCCAACGCCTCAAACCTTAACTTCAAAGATTCCAAATCCTGGGCAGCTTTGTCCCGAGCTTCAAAGGCAGCCGCGGCAGAAGCTTGAGAAGCCTTGTTTATCTCTTTTGTCTCCAGGACCTGCTCTTTCAAGCGATCTACTTGGCCCCGAAGCGAAGAAAGCACTTGCTTGGTTTTCGAACGGATGTTCACTTCATTCTTTAAGGAAGCAACCTCGCGCTCATACCGACGACAATAGGATTCAGCTTCAACCAACCGTTTGTACGTCTCAACCACCAAAGAATTGGATTGGGCCTGATTTAACATAAAAGCATTCCCGAGCTCGGATCCACTCATCCTACGATAATAAAAGTGTTCAGCAGAAGTACCAATGGGACATTTTTGCAGAAAGAGCGTCAATAATCCTATCCTTGTTAGCCAGCGACCAATCAGGAACATATTTCTCCAAAGCCTGGGCAGAATCCACATCCATCGCATCAGACGAACCTAACTCCCGACAAATAAACACCGCTTCAGTCTCGTACCATAAGGGAGACGAAGAAGCACTGTCCCCACCATCAAATTGTTGAGGACTCGGCCTCGAAACATTAGAATCGACTCAGGTCATAGGCTTACCCGATGGAGACAGGTCCTTCTTCTTGAGAACTAAAGGATCAGGCATTTCAGTGTCAGCAACCACCTTGGTGGTCAGACTGCCAAATGATAATGGGTTCGGAGGAAGTGTGAACGGTCTATCTCTCGGGGGTCTTACCACCATGAAGATGAGCACTTAGATTCTCCAGTAGATCTCCGGCCGCAGAAAACTCCGTAACCCGATCCGTGTAATCTTCCAAAACGATTGTTTTGGAAGCCAGCTTAGTTTCTTCAAACCCTTTGGGTTCGTACCAGGCTTCAAAGATTGGTTCCGACTTCTCTTCAAGCTTTACCTGAGGTTGATCACCAGTATCATCACCCTCAACATTCACACCCTCATCCTCGACAGAGAAATGTTCCAAACCGTATAAGATGACCTTTGAATCAGAATTCCTAGCCCCACTCGAGCAGGTTCCTTTCCCCTTACCACTACCCGCAGCCGACACGGTCCGAATCGGAGAAACATTCACGACTTGCACTGGAGGAGCCGAATTCGAGCCACCTTGATCGGCAACAGCAACAGGTTCTCTGATCGCGTACAAGTTCTCCTTAACAATCGATAGATACGCCCCTTCGGCATCTTTGTAGCCCGAATATCTAGCTCGGTAGAATCGAAAGACTTCAGCCGTAAGGCGTCTTTTAAATCCATAACTGCAAAAAGCAAGCAATTCATAATGGACACACACACACACACACACACACACACACACATATATATATATATATATATATAAGGAAAGCAGGGCATCATCCAAACTAAAAACGTAACTAACCCTCTCCATTCCAACGAAGTGTTGGAAAATATTCAGGCTCGGACCATATCGTGCTTATCCTCCCCATGACGAGGATGTGTTCCGGAAACTTCTGGACTCGACCGGCCTCCTTGATCAAAGCAACGTACAAGCCCTTGTTAAATTAAAAATCTTCAGGGAGAGGGCTAGGAAGGCTAGATCTCCTCGACCTCCATACCATCTCGGCCGGAACGCATCAGTCATCCACCAAGAAAAAACGATCTTTCCAATCTTTCAAACTCGAAGTTATCCACGAGTAGCAAGAAGCATTCTTCTTCCGAACCTCAAAAGTGTACCTTATCCTTCTCAGGAAGAGTTGGATTAAGGGAAGACGGAATCGAATACTAATTTACGAACCACTCCAGGCCTTTTCGATTCAAAATGTTGAAAGAACCGGACATGTTACTCTTGTTCGCCATGTTTAAAGAAGAAGTACTAACCTGTTTGTGAAATGATGATCCGAAGAGGAAAAAGGAAGACATAGATGGAAGAAAGAAACCAGAGGAAAAGGAAGGTGAAGGGTGAAAAGTAAAAAACACTTCTCTCCCCCTATTTATAAAAAGTGCACCGCCTCAAATCCACCCAATAGAAAGTCGACATGTCATGACTGTGACGCATGTCAAACGTCACGTTCGTAAAAAGAAAAATTAAAGTGACCGTCAGTTATCTAGTAAAAGTAACCGCCAGAAAAAAGAAATTCAAAAAATCAAATAAAACCGCCAAAAATGCAAAGTCCGAGTCAAATCTTTAAATCAGTTCGAAGCTTTTACTAAATAAACGCCACGAACTAGGGGGACTTGATGAGGATACGTCCTGGATCGGACCGAACACCGCCTACCCCTGGACCGATCACCCGTCGGTCCTAAGTCGGACCATAAGTCACAAAGGTCAGGCCGCACCGGACGAACCACATCAGAACGATCAACCAATGGAATCTTTCCCAACTGACTTGGGGCCCACAATCTTAACTGCCTGACAGCGACTGGTCCGACCCTAACTAACTGGCCACGTCAGCATACCCAAAAGGTATAAATACCCCTCCAAGGCTTCCTGCAGGGGGTGATCGCTACTTTCTCTCTCTAAACTCTCCTTTCTCTCTCACTGACTTATTACTCCTGTCCAAATACTTATTCTCAAGCCCGAGCTTGATCACAGAGAGGCCCCCCTCCCTGTGACGAGGCTAACGGTGTGGTTCTTTCCTGTGATCTTTCAGGTCTTAGCGGAGATCTTCTAAGGCTCAGCTCTATCCAGCTCGTACTGACTAGTAAGTGAGTCTTCAATAAGCAAGCACCCAAATTACTTCAAAAGATAACACAAATTTACGCCAAAAAGTATACCTGTAATTGATGAGATAATCAATGTTAGGGTTTAAGAGCTTGTGTGTGAATAAGAATCATACAACAGAGAAGAAGACCAAAACATATTTAACTGACTAATCGAAAATCGCATACCATGAACGCAGAGAATCATTAAACTTGTTGAATTAAAAAAAATTTTGAAGGGCAAATTACAGCCGTCGTTCAGGGAGATGGTAATCGAGTTTATCTTGTCATTCACATTTAGCCCTCGTCGGGCCGACCGGTCAACCACATGACGGCGACGTGGACCACCCGCCTCCTATGAAGATTTATTTCAGCATGCGAGCAACTGCATGCCATGACGGTTGCGTAGTTAGTCTGTTATGGATCCAGACCCAACAGCAAGAAGAGTTAGTCACAGGCCCAAACAAGTCTCTAGAAGACTTCACGGTTATGATCTGAATGCCACATCAGCTGAGATCTAACAACCTGATGGGATATATGAGTGAGGCCAGCTAAATTAACTAATTATGCAAAATGAGTATTGTGTGAATATTCTCTTCCCATCCCAATTAAAGGGGTATGGTCCCAAATCTCGCACCGAAGCAGTCGCAAGTGACCATCAACCTTATCAAATACCTCCACCAGCAAGGACTTATCTGCGTCCGTGCGGGCACGCGCGAACGCAGTTGGCAATTCCAATCGGTCAAGTGATGAGAAGACATACCTTGTGTATGAAAACGGACGTTACACATGGCGATGCAGCCTAGCACCGCATCCCATAAACATTTTCATCACGACAAGGGATAAGGTAACAATGGAAGTTACCCCATATAGCGACGCGGCTTAGCACCGCATCCTATAAACATTTTCGTCAGAGCAAGGAACGCGGAAACAACCGCAGTTACCACAGATAGCGATGCGGCCCCGCATCGCATCCTATTTATGACGCAAGTGGGACTGACACCTTGACTTGGGTGACCAGAACAGCAAGTGGCACCAATGGTAGTCATCTGTCAGCCCACACGTAAGCAACGCTGGCACACAGATTGACAGCCACAATGGGACGTAGCGTCACCTCCGTGACCTGCGCTCCTAACACACCTGTAGAGGGCTGTGCGTTGTCAGTCTAGCCACTCAATTACCCTCCTTCACTCTTCGGCTATATATACCCACCCTGGACCATGTTTGAGGTATCGCTTATCTACTCTCTCACTCTTACTACTATCACACACTTTGCTCTCAAGCAAATACTGATTCTCACGCCAGAGAGTGGTAACAAGGAGCACCCCCACCACATCCTCCTTCTTACGAGTCATGGTCTGTTTCCCTTGTGCAGGAGACAGATCAGCGAACGATCCAGCCACCGATCCTTAGAAAGAAGGGATTAACCCTACTTGACGAGACTAGTGACTTAACCTCCTTCGGTTAACCACTATTTCATCACCAATCTTCTGTAATTCTCATCTCCATTCTGAAGTTGTATTCCTTTAAGCTTTCAATAAAAAATTCAACCATTAGCCTATTATTACAATTCTCTTGCACAATTCTGATTGCTTGATCCCTGTATTAAATTAACAACGTTACATCGGCGTTTTCATTGTTCATTGGCAACGATGGCCGATGGAACTCACCTCAAAACCCTGGATTCTGATGTCAAAGCATTGCAGGAAGGTCAAGCTCATACCACGAAAATTGTTGATCAACTCTTGGTTTCTCAAGCTCGCCAGGAGCAACTGTTAGCAGAAGTTGTTGCACAATTGAGCAGGATGCCTAGTAAACGACCAGATCTAGAACCATCCGGTTCTCGTACTCACGGTTCGGAGGGTTACAGCGTTCTCGGACATCATAAACCCGCTTCGGTCACGTTATCTCGTTTCTCTGGTTCCCATCCAGAGAGGTGGGTGTAACGCTCCGCATTTTCGAACTTTCTTATTTTAGCAAGACATGTTGTACTTTCCATATTTAGACTCTTGTACCCTCTTTGTAATCTACTGTCGCTTCATTTGTAATTCGAGACTATTGATCATAATGAAAACGAAGCTATTTTATTCATGTTTGTGTTAGACTTATGTGCAAATTTTCACGTTTGAACGATATATTATCCTAGACTCTCGATTCGTTGTTACGCTCTAAGCTCGTTAAGCTAATTGAAACTATTTAAATGATGAGATTCGGATCCTAAATCTCGAAACTCGAAAGCTTCGTGAAATGAATAAATGTTTAAAGTTTTTTTCGTTATAAATATGGTTATTATTCAAATTATTGAAATTAATTAAATAATTAAATTAAATAAATTTTGTCATTTAAAAAGTTTATTTTTATAATAATCTAGTAAATCTCGGTAAATATTAAATTTAGTAAACTAACTTAGTTAAATTATAAAGTTAGTCTCATTTTAAAATGATATAACTTGGTTAGTAAAGCTAGTTTCCTTATTTTTATAACATAACATAAGTTTATTTAAGCCCAAGGGCTGTTGTGTAATTAGTTGAAAGTGTGAGGTTATGAAAGAAAAGAGAGAAAGAAAAGAAAATTTAATAAAAAAGAAAGGGGTTGGATAGGATTCGAACCCGGGCCAACAGCCCCATCTTGCGGACACTTAACCAGCTGCGCAGCAGCCATTTATTGAACAAAACCCGGACAAATATATATTTACGGACTCGCTGCGATGGCCCAGTCCAACAACCGAGATCTGACCCCCTTTTCAGCATGTTTTTAGCGGGATTTAGTGTTTTTTTTTGTGTTTTAAACTTTTTTTAACACTTATTACTCAACCACAACCTACCCTAACCCTTCCCTAAAAATACCAAGCCATTCCCAAGCTCTAATCACTTTACCAACTCATCCAAATCACTCTCAAATCATAAAAAATGCAGCTGCAAATTAGTGTTCGAGCAGATTCATCCTACTTCACAAAAGTGAGCATATCTCATTCGTTTCTTATCCGTTTTGCCTCATTCTTTTTCCTATGTGCTTGGATTTTCTTTAGCTTCGATTCCATGGGTATTTCACAGTAAATAAGTCCATGGAACTCCGGCAAAAAGGCTCCAAAGTCCACTGATTGTTTCTATTTTCATATAATCTTTGTTAAACTTAACCAAACTTGAGTTTTCTCATCTCAAACCTATGTCCTAATGCTTATAACCTCACCTATGGTTAGTTAGACTTAAAAACAAGGTTGAGACATGTTAAATCAGAGGTTAAAACCTCACAAACATTCTGTTTTAGTTAGGGTTTTACCCACAAGAAGTGCTCAAGCTTGAAGCTTGATGTAAGTGTGATTGTTAGACTAGCTTGGGCTATCTTTCATAAAAATCCACTCACTTCTTGATGTTTTCTCATAGATTAGTTGTTGTATTATCTTTGTAAGTTCATAACCCTCCTTGGTTGTTTTTACATCAAGTGTAGTGGTGAACACTTAAGAGGTACCTAAATGGAAGCTTGTTCTTCATACCTCCTACATGATTTTCATGATACTTAGAGGTACCTAAATGGAGACATTAATCTCCTACCTCATGCTTGAACCATAAGACCTTGTAATCTATATATTATCTAATTATTCCATATGTATACCTAAGTAACTAAACTTGATAATAACTTAATCGTTACTTGTCAAGAATATGTTACATCATCTATGACCATGCCCTTGTTACGACACTAATGGACCTTTGAATCCATGAAATCATACAAACTCTTTTGAGTTTTAATAGTGTCAAGAACAAGAGTTATGTGTACAAGATGATTATTTTCACTTATTTTATTTTCCATACATTTTAAACTCCGAATCTATAATCTACCGTTAACCCCAACTCACACACCTATGTTCCTTTGTGTAGGAGGACAAGGTGCTCCAAACTAAACAACCAACACTCACGGGATATCAAGTAGGAAAGCTTGCAAAAACCGTGAGTATACTCGATCCCTTTTCACTTTTATCACTTTGGGATGCAACATGTACATTATACAAAATGATACTCAAACCATTTTAAACATACTCTATCCATGCTTAACATGAAACTATGTGTGATACTTGTTATTCTCGTATGCTATGTAAACTATTTGGTTGATATATGCTCATTAACTTTGCTAGCCTCCCTTAACAATTATAGCGCTATAGGATTAACGCATCGCCCGTTAGACTTGGGGTATTGTTAAGTTAAACATGTTACCTCCCGCTACTCTATTGGGATTAGGCTATTTTTAAAAGCGTTGTATACTTGGGGTTTGAACATATTGTACGCCATATTCGCATACTAGTACTCACATATTATGAATCATGTTGGATATGAGCACTTTTTATTCTATTTATGCTATGTAACAAAACTTGTATACTCGCATTTGCTTTTGCATTGAACTCTATTTTAATATATGTTGCAGGTTAATTGATGAAGTGATGTTACAAGATGAAACAAGATTTAGGGTGGACTAGATACACACCTAGATTAATCTATCTTTTGTTGTTATGTTACAATGTTGTTACTTTTATTTGAATCTTGTATGACAATTAGTCTTGAAATGAAATTTGAATTAAATTAATATTGTCACATAATGTTATGAAGTCTCTTGCAATCTACGCACTTCGTCTCATCCCGATGATTCCGCCATCGGTTGGGGTGTGACAGATTGGTATCAGAGCCATAACTATAGGGAATTAGGAAAAAGTAGGAATGCTTTGCCCTAATCTATAGTTCTAAGAACTTTGTCTCTTATTTGTTGTTTAAAACTTATGCATTCTACCTTACATGCTTCCTAGCAATACTTCTTGTTTGATTAAATTTATATGCCTTTCCTAAGGCTAACATGAATACACTTTTTGATTTTTGACAACACTCGTAACATAAACGAGACGACGTTACCAAAATAGGTGTGAAACCCACAATTTGGTAAACGACTCTCATTCTAGCTTAAACTATTTTTGCACGAAATTACACCATTAAGCTAGGAGTGAAATCCACAACTTAATGGTAATTTCCATTTCAACTCTAGTGGACCCTCGTCAAAGTGTCGAAATTATATTTTGACCCAACGAGTACTAACCACATTTAGGGTATGAAATCGTCAAGTTAGGGGTGAAACCCGCATCTCGTCGATTAAGTCCCATTCCTCGATTTTTAATCTCGCCAAAGTCCCGATTGTTTCAATCGATTAGAGACGTGTAGTAACTGGAAGGGTAAGATACCGTTAATCGCTTCTCGACGAGAGTATCTTACCTATAGGCCAAAGGACGCTTTCTCTAATTCGAAAGGCATTCAACCCACTTTGGAATAGTCGACGTTTCTCTACCCGAAACAATCCAATGTTTTATTGAGCCTCTCTTTTATGTATTTCAATTTATATGTGATTTTATACTTGAACGTTCATTCATTTCAAACTTTTTACTCGATTCGCTCACGTATCGCAATAAAAAACAATAATAATCTCTCGTGAACAAACTAAATTTACGATACTTTCATTTATTCATGTTATGCTATGTGAAATTCATGATTATGCTATATGAGACGTTTAAACCTTTATACTATGTGAATCAATTTGAACCCTTTATGCTATGTGACACTTTATGCTATATGAATCATTTCATGAAAACAATTTTCTTAAACAAACATTATGATCAAGTCTCACCTATTCATTCTTTTGAATCTTAGATGTCTTCTCGTCACTCCAACTCGTCTAAGAAGTCAAAGTCTCGTTCCAAGAAGAGGATGATGGTTTTCATGGCCAATCAAATTGCGCGCATCGTCCCAAAGGTCGTTACCGAAATTTGAGCTACCGAAACTCCGAACTCCCCCGTCGACTCTAAGGTCGAAGCACGCAAGCCCGTTTCGTTTAACTTTAAACACTTTTCTTCGTGCAACCCCAAACCATTCACTGGCAACGATGGGGTGACCGCCATGCTCGAGTGGTTTGATAGCATGGAGGTCACGTTTATCAACAGTGAATGCCCTGAAGAGCTCAAAACGCGTAGTGCGACTGGGGTATTCCAAGCCCGAGCTCTCGAGTGGTGGACGAACGAAAGGAACATCCGTTCAAACGAAGAGGCTTATGCTTTGCCCTGGGGAGAAGTCAAGACCCTCATGATGGAAGAATTTTGCCCTCCGCATGAGCAACAAAGGTTAGAAGAAGAATTTTGGGCTCTAAAACAAGTGGGTGATGAGAACCTAGCCTACACTACCCGTTTCAAACAACTTAGCTTCATTGTTCCTCACCTCGTTATGACCACCGAACGCAAGATAAGGAAGTACATCAATGGGTTACCTTCTAGCATGCGCGATACGATCGAGGCAGCCAAACTCGACAATATCGAAGCTGTTTACCGTTTGGCCGCCTCCCTAAACAACAATCGCCTTCGCGATAAGCAAGCCGCAAACCCCGTTTCATCCAAGCCAGCCAACCAAATTACCCAACAGTCGACTAGCAATAGGGGGAAGAAGCGAAAGCAATCGAACCCTGTTTGCAACGCGATTGTGCCACCCGTTAACCCAAATCCCATTGCTCCTGATAAAACTCGAAAGTTGTACACTGGGATTCACCCCAAGTGTGCTACTTGTAACTATCACCATCCCCCCAATGCCAACTGTCGCCGCTGTACCAATTGTAACCGTTATGGGCACGATACCGCGTATTGCCACAGCAACCAACAACAAGCACCACAAGCTCAACAAGCACAACAAGCTCCACCCGCTCCTCAAAACGCCAGACCAGTTAGGGCTTGTTTCAAATGTGGGGATACTAATCATCTTCGTCCTCAATGCCCACAATGGAATCAAGAACAACAGCAATGTAACACCTCGAAAATTCACGTCCTATAATGTGTTGACACGTGTCATAAAGTCTGAACGTGTGAAGGAAATATTATAGAAGGACTAAAGTTGACAAACATGGAAAGTATGTGGAAATACGTATTCTAAGTGTCAACTGTGAATAAATATAATGTATATTAACCCTACAC
>CM060357.1:41806391-41826391 GCA_030545235.1 Helianthus tuberosus | reverse complement strand
GATGCTCATACCTTCAAACGAATAAATCATAGATCATACGAAGCTAAAAGTGAGAGATTACAAACTACGGGGGTTAAATGTGTCAACATGTTTAAAGGTATACCTCTGGGTGACCTTTTGACAAACCCGAAGCTTTGTAAATGTTAATTATGCTCACTAGAATGCACGATTTAAATTTCGTAAAGTTTCGTTAACGTATGAGAAAGTTATGATCGAATTCGTGTGCGAGGGGTTAAAGCGTCAACGTTAGAAGTTAGGCCTTTTCGGGTAACAATAAAGTTACCCGGGGATTTAACGAAGTGGGTATATACTTTAAAGCCCTTATAGATCAAGGTTGAAGGATCATAATGCAAGAAAATGCAAGAAACAAGAGTCTTTTCGACGTTTGAAGAGCCAAGGACTGAAAATGCAAATATCAGAAAGTTGCATGGCTGACCCCATAGGGGCTCGCGTAGCGCGAGCCTGAAGGCTCTAGCAGTGGCGCTACGCCACTGCCATATCTGGGCAGAAATCAAATTTTGCGAATAGGGGCCTGCTAGGTGAGTTTGTGAGCAACTTTAAACCGAATTTCCTCATCCCTTGACCCCTAAAACAACCCCTAGAACACTAGGACACATGTTGGGATGTTGTGGTAAGTGCTAGACTTTGTTGTCAACACCTTATGGTGATTGAATTCACTATAAATAGAGTCTTAAGTTGCAACACATTCTTCACACTTCACTTGTGCAATTGAGGAGCCTTTCTGGAACTTCAAAGCAAGCACAAGACCTTCCTAATCAAGCTTAGGACTTCAGTAAGTTTTCTAACCTTTCCTTAGTTTAAGTTTTAGCTTAGTTTAGCTTAAAAGTCAACCGTCGTAATTAAAGGTTGACTTAACGATTAATCACTAATGGTCCAGTGATTAGTCGAATCAAAGGTAGTTATAAGTTGGTAGTTATGTGGGCTTTAAACCCTTAAAAGGGCATCCACTGATTCCCATCCTAACTAGGTCATTTGTCGAGTCAAAGATGATTAGAAAAAGTCAACAGAAATGTAATCTTTCGTTTAACGCATAATTAACAATGTAAAAGGCGTGTAACCTATTTTATCATTCATATAACTTGATAATAAGCATAAGAACTTGTCTAAACTTGTTTGATTCGACATCTTGCCATTTCGAACCGATTCGGAACCGAAAGTCGCAAAGCTTTGACTTTTGCTTTGACTTCAGTTCTGACCCGCTTTAGTATGATTTGGAAATGCCTTAGAGTTTCCTTAGGACCAGGCTACATGTTAGCATAACCCTCTGTGGTTGGTTCATTGATTGACCCATTCGTTACGCGTTTCCGTTAATTGCTCATATGTTGACCATTATGCCCTTATTACCTTAAAACGTGATTTATGAAAATGTAAAAGTGTAGAAACCTTAATTACTGATATATAAACTTGTATGCAAAGTTTAACATCAGTTTGACTTATAGATTAAGAGTTATGCTCATTATCGCAAAACTAATGCTTTATGTTAATAAAACGGCGTAATTAGCGTATAGCCTAGTTAAGCCGACTTTTTGGTATCAAACTTAATACCCACTGATGTAATATATTATTTTGGGATTTTTAAAGATTTTTAATTAATTTTAGGCTGAGCATAACTCATAGTCGTAGGCTTAATTCGGAAATTGTCGGTTTTGCCCTTACGGGCCATAAAATGAGTTTTACATATCTAAACGACCTCAAACCTTTTGCCACTGAATAGTTATGATAAATAAATTATTTTAAGCCTTCTGGAAATATAAAAATATCAGATTTAAGTATCGAACCCGGTAATGGCCTTTAATCGCCTTATTTAGCGTTTTTAGCGCATAGTACGTTTTAAAATCATATTGGACATACCCGGGTTGATACCTACTGATATAAGAGGCAAATTATAATATTTTAACAGTAAGCAAAGGTTGATTAACTCAGACTTTGTTTTTGAGCTTTTCGGCTTATGTGAAATTACCAAAATGCCCTTCGGTGCATAGTTTGGTTATAGATGATATATTTCACATATATACTTTACCCTACTGTTATAACTCATCAAATTGAGTATGTTTGCTGTTTACATCAGACCTGTAACTCAGTTAAACATTTAAACTCTTTTACAACCTTTAAAATGACCAAACTACCCCTACGGGGCATAGTTTGTGTTTAAATTAGTTCGGGGCATAATGAAAGACATCCTACTGATGTCACAACATATTGGAAGCATAATTAACTTAGGAAACCTGTT
This sequence comes from Helianthus tuberosus, assembly GCA_030545235.1. Taxonomy (NCBI): domain Eukaryota; kingdom Viridiplantae; phylum Streptophyta; class Magnoliopsida; order Asterales; family Asteraceae; genus Helianthus; species Helianthus tuberosus. Next base: position 41,824,140 of record CM060357.1, on the reverse strand, counting down.
TAGGACCCATATGGTTACCCGTTACGCCTCTGGCGCGTTCGGTTCGGTTTATGTAACTAGTTTGCATAAATTAGCCGAAACGGGTCAAACCTTATCCGTTTTATCTCAAAATCCAGAATGTGTTTAGTTTACCCATATTATACAAGTCTTCAAACTTGTCGGGTCTAAATCACATCCTATTCCGGTCTTCGCTTAATCATGCGTTTTGAACCGTAAACCTTTCCTTAAAACTAACCGGTCTAAGTTACGACTTAAATAAGACCCGTTAGGAATCTAATAGGTTAATAAAACCTTCGTTCCAGATTGAGAGCCCCAGTAGAAGTACTTGTGCTTGCTGATTAAGATATACGGCTGAGTGTAAATTGCATTGCTAGCTCAGGTAAATACTTTTAACTTATTTTCCCTTATACGGGCTTGGGATACGGTATTATAAAAATACCGCTTGGTCGGGTGTAGAAACCTTTTAATCGGAGATGATTAAATTGCATAATCCCGTTTTAATTCGTATTGCTTGATAACAAATAACATTGGGGGTTAATGACCGTGTCCTGGATATCCTTGGCTCATTTTAAAAAGTGAATGGCCACGACGTAAGCACAAGGTGTAGACATAACACCTCCTGTTGCATATGTATAACGTATACTCACTCGTAAGGGTAACTTCTTGTGAGATTATATTTGTGGTGTGTCGATTAATCTTGTCCGGCTTGTATTGTATAATCACCGGCCCTAAATGTTGGACAACCATGTAAATCGGATACAAGATTTTTATTAATAAAATTGTCCCAAGTATAAAAGATTAATTTTGCCTCTGTGCATTTTAATCAATGTGTCAAGATATTTTGTGCCGTTTGCACTCGAATCACTTTTCAAACTCTTTTTCCAAAATGAGTCAGTTAATTGTATTTACCAGTGTAAACTGACGTATTTTCCAAAAGGTTAAGTGACAGGTACTATGCGTAATTGGCTGGGAGCTCAGGGCGTCACTAGGGAATCTTGCAAGTTCTAGATGCCTAAAGTCTGTTGAACAGTTTTCTTTTATTGATCCGCCTGTGGATCCTTTACCTTCGTTGTAATACTTTGACATTACTTATATTCGGAATGTAATATATTTATCTTTTGCTTCCGCTGTGTATTATTATATTGTGTTGTTTGACTATTATGTTGCCAACCACGTCACGATACTCCCCCACCGGGCCCACCGGTGACACGTGGAAATTCGGGGTGTGACAGGTTGGTATCAGAGCCAACATTGAGTGAATTAAACACTAGCTTTTTTGTGTTTAATCTCAATGACACAATTGCACATTCCTAAATCTTCTGAGTCTAGACTTAACATAGGAATACTTTCAATCCTAATCTGGAAATTTTACTTCCAAATTTTTATTGGATACGTCGCCAAGCCAAGAAGCCGTAATAGGAGTTCTCCACACCCGGAGCCCTGAGATGCTGAGCTTCGTACCGCGGCTAGAATGAAACGAGCATCCAAGGAGAATGCATTCAGAAATGAAATGAAGAAGAAACTCCTTTTACTGAAGATCGTTTCTTTGATAGTCCTTATAAGGACATATTTATCTTTCAGTCCCTTTAAGGACACATTATCCTTTCAAAGACCCGCTTAGGGCAACTCTGTACTTCTATTTTCATATAATAGATTGATTAAATTAAGTTTTCATTCTAAACATGAAATATGAAATGAATGGAAAATAACATCCCTTAGAAGGGAAGTGCCTACGGGCTATAATTAACGTCCTCTGAGACTAAAGACGGTGGTTGCCTACAGCTCCCTGTCAAGAAAAGGTAATGAACTTTGATTCACACCTAAATGCCACGATCCCAGACGATCATGGCTTATAAAATTAAACTTGTCCACGTGACTAAGCCTTTTATGCTATTACTAAATGCCTCGATCTCAGACGATCATGGCTTATAAATTAAACTTGTCCACGTGACTAGGCCTTTTGTGCCATTACAAATTCATAAATTGCCCTGATTCTCTGAAATCTTGGCTTATAAATTAAACTTGTCTACGCGACTAGGCCATTAGTGCTATTATTAAATTATAAATTAGGATTTATGATAAAAATCCTGAATAAAATAAATATCCTTCCTTCCCTGCCAGTTGGCATTTTAAAAAGAATCTTAAAGGTGAAATCTAGCCTATGCGGCCAAGATGGTGAAACCTACTCAAGAGATTCAAATCCTTGTTAACACCTAAGAACGTGTTAGCACTCCTGACAAATGTGATTCGATAAAATCACAACAGTCATCCTTATATTAGATTCTTCCAATTTCCTTATCTAGTCTATTGATTTAGAAATCATGGCTTGTGTCATCCTATAAGATGATCACATTATAAACATCCAGTAGTGATGAAGTGCCTACGGGCTAAACTTGTTGTCCGAAAAGGCAACGACAGTAGTGGTCTTTGACCTCCTGTCCAGAAATGTTGGACCAGGTCCAAGCATAATAGTCGGTAGGATCCATACGATCTCGACTAATAGCATCTGGGAAGATGAACATATTATAACCATCCCTCAGAAGGGAAATGCCCACGGGCTATATCTATTTTCCTAAAAGACAAAAGACAGTTGAAGTCTACAACTCCCTGTCAAGAGAAGGTAATGAACGTGATTCAAACCTTAATGCCTAGATTCTCTGAAATCATGGCTTATAAAATTTAGAACTGTCCTTGTGACTAGGCCTTATGCGCCACTTTAATATCCTTAATATTTTATAACTAGGATAAATTATAATGGAAAATACTAATGTAATATAACTAACAAGTTAACCAATATGGTTTATATTACCATGGTTGATAAATCGTCAAAGATGATGATTCCATATTAATCTCTGAATAAATCATTGTTAATATTTATGTAGCAATCAAGCTACATGGCTGGATTAGATGAAGTTAACAGTCACTTGAAGGAGAGCAATGATACTACCAGAATTAATGTAACTGGAGCAGAACTACAGGCAATAATAGATTATGCTGTTGCTCGAGCACTTGACCGGCAGTATGATGAGTCAAATGATACCCACTCTAAGACTCTATCTGCGGCTAGTTGTAAGCCCTCTTTTAAAACACATGAGTCAAAGGAGGACGATGTTCATCACTTGTCAAATCAAAGGAGTATTCCGTCTAGACAAGTTGTGTTTCATCAAGAGGCACCAGTTAAGACCTGTTCATATAAATATTTTGTCTCCTGCAAGCCCAGAGACTTTACAGGAGAAAAAGGAGCCATCGATTGCATGACATGGCTCGATGAGATGGACGCTGTTGTTGACGTCAGCGGTTGTGCGGAGCAAGATGTTGTGAAATTTGTTTCACAATCATTCAAAGGAGAAGCGTTGGCATGGTGGAGATCATTGCTCCAAGCCACGGGAAAGGTTCTACTCTACAACTTATCTTGGGAGCAATTCGTTGCATTAGTCAAGGAAAACTATTGCCCCTAGCACGAGGTAGAAAAGATAGAATCAGACTTCTTGACTCTGGTCATGGAGAATTTGGATTGTCAGGCATATGTGACAAGTTTCAACACTATGTCCCGCCTAGTTCCTTATTTAGTCACCCCTGAACCTAAACGCATAGCGCGTTTCATTGGAGGCCTAGCACCAGAGATAAAAGGGAATGTTAAAGCGTCTAGGCCAACCACATATAGGTCCGCGGTGGACCTATCCTTATCTCTCACCTCAGACGCAATCAGAATTAAGTCTGTTAAGGCTTCTGGCGAGAGAAGAAGTGAAAGAGAGGAGGAAAACTCTCAACGATATAACAAGAAGAAGAAGGGAAACTCTGAGCGCGGGAAGAATTCCGAGTTTAGGAAGAACTCGAGTCAGCCTGATAACAGACCCAAATGCAGTAACTGCAAAAAGCAACATTATGGAAAATGTACAATAGACCCACGTGCTAAATTGTGTGGAATTTGCAAGACCAAGGGTCACAAAACCTTAGATTGCAAGGGGATGAAGAACGCCACATGTTACAATTGTAACGAGGAAGGGCACATCAAAACCAACTGTCCAAAGCTTATAAAGAAGCCTGGAGAGGCCAGGAAAACAAATGCATGAGTCTTCCGGGTGAACGCCAGGAGATGGTGCAGAAGGATAACTATATAGCAGGTACTTTTCCTTATCAAGCAGTTTATGCAGAAATTTATTTGATGCTGACACATGTGATTCAATAATGAACGATCACTGTTGAGAACTGTCGTCTCCGTCTTAGTAGGACTTCGGTCATTTTATACGAAGTAGAAATTGGCTGATGATACTTTAGAAAATGCTCCAACAAACCTTAGATGGATATTTCATATCTAAATAGGAATCACTCCTTTCTGATATTCCTATGGCAAGCTTTCAAGCTACCTAAATTCTTTAATATAATAAAGACAGATGTGACGTTTCGATCCTCTGTCAGAAAAGTGATGGACTAGGTCCAAATCTTTAATGCCACTGATGGTCTTTTACGACCTAGGCTAAGTAATATTAATATATTTTAAATAACGTTCATTAAGAATGTTAGTGCTATAATAGCCTGTATAGGTTATTGACACCATGGTTAGTATATATTAAGGCCATCAGAATAAAAATAGTAGTTGTTGGATTTCAACTAAGAAATTGTTTTATTGGTATTAGGAACCAATATCGAGTATGGCAAACTCGGATAAGACAACAGTCAATCGCGTCATTGATGACGCGACGCAGACTAATGATGCTGAAATTGTAAACCTTAGAATTTCCAAAGATGTTCTTCAAACTATGATAGACGCAGCCGTTGGAAAAGCTGTGAAGAGAGCTGTGAAAAAGTTAAAAGAGCCCCATGCTGCTCGGTCCAAATTTTATCTAGGACCACATTTCCTCACTCGTAAGAATGATCTCGTTCATGCCTCTGATGCAAAGGATGAACTGAAAAGGAAAAGGGAGGTGGATAACTCCCAGAGTTCTAAGAAAAAGAACAAACAAAAGTCCGACCAGAAACCAGTATGTGAGACCTGCAAGAAGCGCCATTATGGGAAATGCAGGTTCGAACCAAAATCCAAATCGCAGCCCAGGGCTTGTGGGATCTGCAAGTCTATGGGACATAAAACGTTGGACTGTAAGGACATGAAGAATGCAGTTTGTTTCGGCTGTAAGGAGAAAGGCCACATCAAGACTACGTGCCCTAAGTATGTCAAAGGAAATGCGGCGGAGGAAGTAAAGCCTAAAATTGAAAGCGCCTAAAATGCCTAAGCTAGCCCATAAATAATGACATCAGGTACATTCCTTGGCATTTTTATTAGTAATTTAAATGCTAAGAGTTTTATTTTGGTTCGGATACCAGTAAATCCTTCATAAACTATAAGTATAACAAGTTTTCAAAACTCTTCATAAGGACTATATGTATATTAAGTGTAAGGTAAAAAAAAAAACTTACAAGTAGAAAATTTACCAGAACTATTTTCTGTTCCTGTAAGAAATCGATAAGTCGCAAAAATGGTGGAATTGGCCGTCCCCGGAATCGAACCTGGGTCTAGGCTGCACCCTTTCGCGCGCCTAGCCAACTGAGCTAGGTGCCTAGTTTGTGAAACATCCATTATTGATTAAATATAAGCACTTGTACAATAAACTTCCTTATCATTTATCAATGATAATTTCTGCTAAGTGTCCTGTTTTAAAACGGGCAATAATAAATCTTCATGAACCATAAACTTAGCAAAATTTTTATTATACCCGCAAAGTATAACTACCAAGGAGACCATAGTAACCGATTCTTCTCGTATCGGCAAGGAATCCTTCCGAAAATCTTAGAGCACTCTTTCTTTGCATAGAGTACGACAACATATGTTATTTTAAATATTTTTCTTTTCTCATTGTTTTCTATCGCCTGCGAATGCCAAACTATGTTTGATAAAAGTGCCATATGAGGATTGGCGTATCCTAGTGTGTCCCATAGATTATTTCCATGTCTGATCAGCATGGAGGTTTAATACATGGAACCCCTAAGATATCCCAACGATCATATTGTACTAAAGTCGACTATTAGTATTCAAGGAAGATATCCAAAAATGGAAAAAAAAAATTCCAAGTAAATGTTCCCGAGTAAGGAATTCGAGGACTTATAACATAAAGGTGTCACTCATTTGACACGGACAATAATGGATGAACTGGAGCCTGAGATATGGAAAATCTCTGTAGCCTCCTTGTATCTTAATTATCTTCTCAAAGGTTGTCCCTGCTTACCTCCTGGAAGGCAGGTAGAATTACGAGTGGTCGCCCGCCGTGGGCTGGAGTATTGTGAAAACTCCATATTAATTATGGAATAAACGAAATCTTGAGTAAGTAGGTTTTAAGACATAGGCTCATATAGCCAGACTCAATATTCTGAGGGTGTTATATTATTAAATAAGAAAGACGGTTCATATTGCTTATGCATGCATGCCGCAACCCTAATTAGACAACGATTAAGAATTTGCCATCAGCTAACCAGGATCGTCGAATTGTTCGACTAACGACAAGGATTAGCTATTCCTTAATATTAGTTAAGTACTGGTTGGAATAACCATCTCACCTTAAGATAAGCTTCTCTATAATATTTGATATATAAGTATCAAGGCTACTCCCTTGAAAACCTTGTATAGATGGAATGATAAACGTTCATTGATAGGACAATAGTTGGTAAGTCCAAACATTAAGATCTGAAAATTTCATTATAGACAATCAATAAGATCACGCAAATTCATAATCATCAGTAAGATGCCAGTATTCGGCAGAAAATTAAGGATTATGAAAATAGCAAACCTCCTAAATTCTTATTAAAGAATAAGATTCAACAATAGATATCACCCTGGAAAGGAGTGATGCGTTTTGGGTAAGAAAGGCAAGCTAAGCCCAAGATACATAGGGCCTTTCGAGGTTGTCGAACGTGTCGGTTCAGTTGCCTATAAGCTAAACTTACCAGAAGAGCTCAGTGGAATTCACAATGTGTTCCACATCTGCAATCTGAAGAAGTGTTTCGATGATGAATCACTGGTTATACCACATACGGATGTGCATAAAGATGAGAGCTTAAAATTTGAGGAAGAACCCTTGTCGATTGAAGATCAATAGGTAAAGAAGCTTCGGAAGAAGCATGTACCTATTGTAAAGGTCAAATGGGATGCCCATAGAGGTCCCGAATTCACGTGGGAGGTTGAATCCACGATGAAAGAAAAGTACCCTTACTTATTTCAGTAAATCTCGGGTCGAGATTTATTTTAAGGGGGTGAGGATGTAACACCTCGAAAATTCACGTCCTATAATGTGTTGACACGTGTCATAAAGTCTGAACGTGTGAAGGAAATATTATAGAAGGACTAAAGTTGACAAACATGGAAAGTATGTGGAAATACGTATTCTAAGTGTCAACTGTGAATAAATATAATGTATATTAACCCTACACGATGCTCATACCTTCAAACGAATAAATCATGGATCATACGAAGCTAAAAGTGAGAGATTACAAACTACGGGGGTTAAATGTGTCAACATGTTTAAAGGTATACCTCTGGGTGACCTTTTGACAAACCCGAAGCTTTGTAAATGTTAATTATGCTCCCTAGAATGCACGATTTAAATTTCGTAAAGTTTCGTTAACGTATGAGAAAGTTATGATCGAATTCGTGTGCGAGGGGTTAAAGCGTCAACGTTAGAAGTTAGGCCTTTTCGGGTAACAATAAAGTTACCCGTGGATTTAACGAAGTGGGTATATACTTTAAAGCCCTTATAGATCAAGGTTGAAGGATCATAATGCAAGAAAATGCAAGAAACAAGAGTCTTTTCGACGTTTGAAGAGCCAAGGACTGAAAATGCAAATATCAGAAAGTTGCATGGCTGACCCCATAGGGGCTCGCGTAGCGCGAGCCTGAAGGCTCTAGCAGTGGCGCTACGCCACTGCCATATCTGGGCAGAAATCAAATTTTGCGAATAGGGGCCTGCTAGGTGAGTTTGTGAGCAACTTTAAACCGAATTTCCTCATCCCTTGACCCCTAAAACAACCCCTAGAACACTAGGACACATGTTGGGATGTTGTGGTAAGTGTTAGACTTTGTTGTCAACACCTTATGGTGATTGAATTCACTATAAATAGAGTCTTAAGTTGCAACACATTCTTCACACTTCACTTGTGCAATTGAGGAGCCTTTCTGGAACTTCAAAGCAAGCACAAGACCTTCCTAATCAAGCTTAGGACTTCAGTAAGTTTTCTAACCTTTCCTTAGTTTAAGTTTTAGCTTAGTTTAGCTTAAAAGTCAACCGTCGTAATTAAAGGTTGACTTAACGATTAATCACTAATGGTCCAGTGATTAGTCGAATCAAAGGTAGTTATAAGTTGGTAGTTATGTGGGCTTTAAACCCTTAAAAGGGCATCCACTGATTCCCATCCTAACTAGGTCATTTGTCGAGTCAAAGATGATTAGAAAAAGTCAACAGAAATGTAATCTTTCGTTTAACGCATAATTAACAATGTAAAAGGCGTGTAACCTATTTTATCATTCATATAACTTGATAATAAGCATAAGAACTTGTCTAAACTTGTTTGATTCGACATCTTGCCATTTCGAACCGATTCGGAACCGAAAGTCGCAAAGCTTTGACTTTTGCTTTGACTTCAGTTCTGACCCGCTTTAGTATGATTTGGAAATGCCTTAGAGTTTCCTTAGGACCAGGCTACATGTTAGCATAACCCTCTGTGGTTGGTTCATTGATTGACCCATTCGTTACGCGTTTCCGTTAATTGCTCATATGTTGACCATTATGCCCTTATTACCTTAAAACGTGATTTATGAAAATGTAAAAGTGTAGAAACCTTAATTACTGATATATAAACTTGTATGCAAAGTTTGACATCAGTTTGACTTATAGATTAAGAGTTATGCTCATTATCGCAAAACTAATGCTTTATGTTAATAAAACGGCGTAATTAGCGTATAGCCTAGTTAAGCCGACTTTTTGGTATCAAACTTAATACCCACTGATGTAATATATTATTTTGGGATTTTTAAAGATTTTTAATTAATTTTAGGCTGAGCATAACTCATAGTCGTAGGCTTAATTCGGAAATTGTCGGTTTTGCCCTTACGGGCCATAAAATGAGTTTTACATATCTAAACGACCTCAAACCTTTTGCCACTGAATAGTTATGATAAATAAATTATTTTAAGCCTTCTGGAAATATAAAAATATCAGATTTAAGTATCGAACCCGGTAATGGCCTTTAATCGCCTTATTTAGCGTTTTTAGCGCATAGTACGTTTTAAAATCATATTGGACATACCCGGGTTGATACCTACTGATATAAGAGGCAAATTATAATATTTTAACAGTAAGCAAAGGTTGATTAACTCAGACTTCGTTTTTGAGCTTTTCGGCTTATGTGAAATTACCAAAATGCCCTTCGGTGCATAGTTTGGTTATAGATGATATATTTCACATATATACTTTACCCTACTGTTATAACTCATCAAATTGAGTATGTTTGCTGTTTACATCAGACCTGTAACTCAGTTAAACATTTAAACTCTTTTACAACCTTTAAAATGACCAAACTACCCCTACGGGGCATAGTTTGTGTTTAAATTAGTTCGGGGCATAATGAAAGACATCCTACTGATGTCACAACATATTGGAAGCATAATTAACTTAGGAAACCTGTTTAGGACCCATATGGTTACCCGTTACGCCTCTGGCGCGTTCGGTTCGGTTTATGTAACTAGTTTGCATAAATTAGCCGAAACGGGTCAAACCTTATCCGTTTTATCTCAAAATCCAGAATGTGTTTAGTTTACCCATATTATACAAGTCTTCAAACTTGTCGGGTCTAAATCACATCCTATTCCGGTCTTCGCTTAATCATGCGTTTTGAACCGTAAACCTTTCCTTAAAACTAACCGGTCTAAGTTACGACTTAAATAAGACCCGTTAGGAATCTAATAGGTTAATAAAACCTTCGTTCCAGATTGAGAGCCCCAGTAGAAGTACTTGTGCTTGCTGATTAAGATATACGGCTGAGTGTAAATTGCATTGCTAGCTCAGGTAAATACTTTTAACTTATTTTCCCTTATACGGGCTTGGGATACGGTATTATAAAAATACCGCTTGGTCGGGTGTAGAAACCTTTTAATCGGAGATGATTAAATTGCATAATCCCGTTTTAATTCGTATTGCTTGATAACAAATAACATTGGGGGTTAATGACCGTGTCCTGGATATCCTTGGCTCATTTTAAAAAGTGAATGGCCACGACGTAAGCACAAGGTGTAGACATAACACCTCCTGTTGCATATGTATAACGTATACTCACTCGTAAGGGTAACTTCTTGTGAGATTATATTTGTGGTGTGTCGATTAATCTTGTCCGGCTTGTATTGTATAATCACCGGCCCTAAATGTTGGACAACCATGTAAATCGGATACAAGATTTTTATTAATAAAATTGTCCCAAGTATAAAAGATTAATTTTGCCTCTGTGCATTTTAATCAATGTGTCAAGATATTTTGTGCCGTTTGCACTCGAATCACTTTTCAAACTCTTTTTCCAAAATGAGTCAGTTAATTGTATTTACCAGTGTAAACTGACGTATTTTCCAAAAGGTTAAGTGACAGGTACTATGCGTAATTGGCTGGGAGCTCAGGACGTCACTAGGGAATCTTGCAAGTTCTAGATGCCTAAAGTCTGTTGAACTGTTTTCTTTTATTGATCCGCCTGTGGATCCTTTACCTTCCGTTGTAATACTTTGACATTACTTATATTCGGAATGTAATATATTTATCTTTTGCTTCCGCTGTGTATTATTATATTGTGTTGTTTGACTATTATGTTGCCAACCACGTCACGATACTCCCCCACCGGGCCCACCGGTGACACGTGGAAATTCGGGGTGTGACAGGTTGGTATCAGAGCCAACATTGAGTGAATTAAAACTAGCTTTTTTGTGTTTAATCTCAATGACACAATTGCACATTCCTAAATCTTCTGAGTCTAGACTTAACATAGGAATACTTTCAATCCTAATCTGGAAATTTTACTTCCAAATTTTTATTGGATACGTCGCCAAGCCAAGAAGCCGTAATAGGAGTTCTCCACACCCGGAGCCCTGAGATGCTGAGCTTCGTACCGCGGCTAGAATGAAACGAGCATCCAAGGAGAATGCATTCAGAAATGAAATGAAGAAGAAACTCCTTTTACTGAAGATCGTTTCTTTGATAGTCCTTATAAGGACATATTTATCTTTCAGTCCCTTTAAGGACACATTATCCTTTCAAAGACCCGCTTAGGGCAACTCTGTACTTCTATTTTCATATAATAGATTGATTAAATTAAGTTTTCATTCTAAACATGAAATATGAAATGAATGGAAAATAACATCCCTTAGAAGGGAAGTGCCTACGGGCTATAATTAACGTCCTCTGAGACTAAAGACGGTGGTGGCCTACAGCTCCCTGTCAAGAAAAGGTAATGAACTTTGATTCACACCTAAATGCCACGATCCCAGACGATCATGGCTTATAAAATTAAACTTGTCCACGTGACTAAGCCTTTTATGCTATTACTAAATGCCTCGATCTCAGACGATCATGGCTTATAAATTAAACTTGTCCACGTGACTAGGCCTTTTGTGCCATTACAAATTCATAAATTGCCCTGATTCTCTGAAATCTTGGCTTATAAATTAAACTTGTCTACGCGACTAGGCCATTAGTGCTATTATTAAATTATAAATTAGGATTTATGATAAAAATCCTGAATAAAATAAATATCCTTCCTTCCCTGCCAGTTGGCATTTTAAAAAGAATCTTAAAGGTGAAATCTAGCCTATGCGGCCAAGATGGTGAAACCTACTCAAGAGATTCAAATCCTTGTTAACACCTAAGAACGTGTTAGCACTCCTGACAAATGTGATTCGATAAAATCACAACAGTCATCCTTATATTAGATTCTTCCAATTTCCTTATCTAGTCTATTGATTTAGAAATCATGGCTTGTGTCATCCTATAAGATGATCACATTATAAACATCCAGTAGTGATGAAGTGCCTACGGGCTAAACTTGTTGTCCGAAAAGGCAACGACAGTAGTGGTCTTTGACCTCCTGTCCAGAAATGTTGGACCAGGTCCAAGCATAATAGTCGGTAGGATCCATACGATCTCGACTAATAGCATCTGGGAAGATGAACATATTATAACCATCCCTCAGAAGGGAAATGCCCACGGGCTATATCTATTTTCCTAAAAGACAAAAGACAGTTGAAGTCTACAACTCCCTGTCAAGAGAAGGTAATGAACGTGATTCAAACCTTAATGCCTAGATTCTCTGAAATCATGGCTTATAAAATTTAGAACTGTCCTTGTGACTAGGCCTTATGCGCCACTTTAATATCCTTAATATTTTATAACTAGGATAAATTATAATGGAAAATACTAATGTAATATAACTAACAAGTTAACCAATATGGTTTATATTACCATGGTTGATAAATCGTCAAAGATGATGATTCCATATTAATCTCTGAATAAATCATTGTTAATATTTATGTAGCAATCAAGCTACATGGCTGGATTAGATGAAGTTAACAGTCACTTGAAGGAGAGCAATGATACTACCAGAATTAATGTAACTGGAGCAGAACTACAGGCAATAATAGATTATGCTGTTGCTCGAGCACTTGACCGGCAGTATGATGAGTCAAATGATACCCACTCTAAGACTCTATCTGCGGCTAGTTGTAAGCCCTCTTTTAAAACACATGAGTCAAAGGAGGACGATGTTCATCACTTGTCAAATCAAAGGAGTATTCCGTCTAGACAAGTTGTGTTTCATCAAGAGGCACCAGTTAAGACCTGTTCATATAAATATTTTGTCTCCTGCAAGCCCAGAGACTTTACAGGAGAAAAAGGAGCCATCGATTGCATGACATGGCTCGATGAGATGGACGCTGTTGTTGACGTCAGCGGTTGTGCGGAGCAAGATGTTGTGAAATTTGTTTCACAATCATTCAAAGGAGAAGCGTTGGCATGGTGGAGATCATTGCTCCAAGCCACGGGAAAGGTTCTACTCTACAACTTATCTTGGGAGCAATTCGTTGCATTAGTCAAGGAAAACTATTGCCCCTAGCACGAGGTAGAAAAGATAGAATCAGACTTCTTGACTCTGGTCATGGAGAATTTGGATTGTCAGGCATATGTGACAAGTTTCAACACTATGTCCCGCCTAGTTCCTTATTTAGTCACCCCTGAACCTAAACGCATAGCGCGTTTCATTGGAGGCCTAGCACCAGAGATAAAAGGGAATGTTAAAGCGTCTAGGCCAACCACATATAGGTCCGCGGTGGACCTATCCTTATCTCTCACCTCAGACGCAATCAGAATTAAGTCTGTTAAGGCTTCTGGCGAGAGAAGAAGTGAAAGAGAGGAGGAAAACTCTCAACGATATAACAAGAAGAAGAAGGGAAACTCTGAGCGCGGGAAGAATTCCGAGTTTAGGAAGAACTCGAGTCAGCCTGATAACAGACCCAAATGCAGTAACTGCAAAAAGCAACATTATGGAAAATGTACAATAGACCCACGTGCTAAATTGTGTGGAATTTGCAAGACCAAGGGTCACAAAACCTTAGATTGCAAGGGGATGAAGAACGCCACATGTTACAATTGTAACGAGGAAGGGCACATCAAAACCAACTGTCCAAAGCTTATAAAGAAGCCTGGAGAGGCCAGGAAAACAAATGCATGAGTCTTCCGGGTGAACGCCAGGAGATGGTGCAGAAGGATAACTATATAGCAGGTACTTTTCCTTATCAAGCAGTTTATGCAGAAATTTATTTGATGCTGACACATGTGATTCAATAATGAACGATCACTGTTGAGAACTGTCGTCTCCGTCTTAGTAGGACTTCGGTCATTTTATACGAAGTAGAAATTGGCTGATGATACTTTAGAAAATGCTCCAACAAACCTTAGATGGATATTTCATATCTAAATAGGAATCACTCCTTTCTGATATTCCTATGGCAAGCTTTCAAGCTACCTAAATTCTTTAATATAATAAAGACAGATGTGACGTTTCGATCCTCTGTCAGAAAAGTGATGGACTAGGTCCAAATCTTTAATGCCACTGATGGTCTTTTACGACCTAGGCTAAGTAATATTAATATATTTTAAATAACGTTCATTAAGAATGTTAGTGCTATAATAGCCTGTATAGGTTATTGACACCATGGTTAGTATATATTAAGGCCATCAGAATAAAAATAGTAGTTGTTGGATTTCAACTAAGAAATTGTTTTATTGGTATTAGGAACCAATATCGAGTATGGCAAACTCGGATAAGACAACAGTCAATCGCGCCATTGATGACGCGACGCAGACTAATGATGCTGAAATTGTAAACCTTAGAATTTCCAAAGATGTTCTTCAAACTATGATAGACGCAGCCGTTGGAAAAGCTGTGAAGAGAGCTGTGAAAAAGTTAAAAGAGCCCCATGCTGCTCGGTCCAAATTTTATCTAGGACCACATTTCCTCACTCGTAAGAATGATCTCGTTCATGCCTCTGATGCAAAGGATGAACTGAAAAGGAAAAGGGAGGTGGATAACTCCCAGAGTTCTAAGAAAAAGAACAAACAAAAGTCCGACCAGAAACCAGTATGTGAGACCTGCAAGAAGCGCCATTATGGGAAATGCAGGTTCGAACCAAAATCCAAATCGCAGCCCAGGGCTTGTGGGATCTGCAAGTCTATGGGACATAAAACGTTGGACTGTAAGGACATGAAGAATGCAGTTTGTTTCGGCTGTAAGGAGAAAGGCCACATCAAGACTACGTGCCCTAAGTATGTCAAAGGAAATGCGGCGGAGGAAGTAAAGCCTAAAATTGAAAGCGCCTAAAATGCCTAAGCTAGCCCATAAATAATGACATCAGGTACATTCCTTGGCATTTTTATTAGTAATTTAAATGCTAAGAGTTTTATTTTGGTTCGGATACCAGTAAATCCTTCATAAACTATAAGTATAACAAGTTTTCAAAACTCTTCATAAGGACTATATGTATATTAAGTGTAAGGTAAAAAAAAAAACTTACAAGTAGAAAATTTACCAGAACTATTTTCTGTTCCTGTAAGAAATCGATAAGTCGCAAAAATGGTGGAATTGGCCGTCCCCGGAATCGAACCTGGGTCTAGGCCGCACCCTTTCGCGCGCCTAGCCAACTGAGCTAGGTGCCTAGTTTGTGAAACATCCATTATTGATTAAATATAAGCACTTGTACAATAAACTTCCTTATCATTTATCAATGATAATTTCTGCTAAGTGTCCTGTTTTAAAACGGGCAATAATAAATCTTCATGAACCATAACTTAGCAAATTTTTATTATACCCGCAAAGTATAACTACCAAGGAGACCATAGTAACCGATTCTTCTCGTATCGGCAAGGAATCCTTCCGAAAATCTTAGAGCACTCTTTCTTTGCATAGAGTACGACAACATATGTTATTTTAAATATTTTTCTTTTCTCATTGTTTTCTATCGCCTGCGAATGCCAAACTATGTTTGATAAAAGTGCCATATGAGGATTGGCGTATCCTAGTGTGTCCCATAGATTATTTCCATGTCTGATCAGCATGGAGGTTTAATACATGGAACCCCTAAGATATCCCAACGATCATATTGTACTAAAGTCGACTATTAGTATTCAAGGAAGATATCCAAAAATGGAAAAAAAAAATTCCAAGTAAATGTTCCCGAGTAAGGAATTCGAGGACTTATAACATAAAGGTGTCACTCATTTGACACGGACAATAATGGATGAACTGGAGCTGAGATATGGAAAATCTCTGTAGCCTCCTTGTATCTTAATTATCTTCTCAAAGGTTGTCCCTGCTTACCTCCTGGAAGGCAGGTAGAATTACGAGTGGTCGCCCGCCGTGGGCTGGAGTATTGTGAAAACTCCATATTAATTATGGAATAAACGAAATCTTGAGTAAGTAGGTTTTAAGACATAGGCTCATATAGCCAGACTCAATATTCTGAGGGTGTTATATTATTAAATAAGAAAGACGGTTCATATTGCTTATGCATGCATGCCGCAACCCTAATTAGACAACGATTAAGAATTTGCCATCAGCTAACCAGGATCGTCGAATTGTTCGACTAACGACAAGGATTAGCTATTCCTTAATATTAGTTAAGTACTGGTTGGAATAACCATCTCACCTTAAGATAAGCTTCTCTATAATATTTGATATATAAGTATCAAGGCTACTCCCTTGAAAACCTTGTATAGATGGAATGATAAACGTTCATTGATAGGACAATAGTTGGTAAGTCCAAACATTAAGATCTGAAAATTTCATTATAGACAATCAATAAGATCACGCAAATTCATAATCATCAGTAAGATGCCAGTATTCGGCAGAAAATTAAGGATTATGAAAATAGCAAACCTCCTAAATTCTTATTAAAGAATAAGATTCAACAATAGATATCACCCTGGAAAGGAGTGATGCGTTTTGGGTAAGAAAGGCAAGCTAAGCCCAAGATACATAGGGCCTTTCGAGGTTGTCGAACGTGTCGGTTCAGTTGCCTATAAGCTAAACTTACCAGAAGAGCTCAGTGGAATTCACAATGTGTTCCACATCTGCAATCTGAAGAAGTGTTTCGATGATGAATCACTGGTTATACCACATACGGATGTGCATAAAGATGAGAGCTTAAAATTTGAGGAAGAACCCTTGTCGATTGAAGATCAATAGGTAAAGAAGCTTCGGAAGAAGCATGTACCTATTGTAAAGGTCAAATGGGATGCCCATAGAGGTCCCGAATTCACGTGGGAGGTTGAATCCACGATGAAAGAAAAGTACCCTTACTTATTTCAGTAAATCTCGGGTCGAGATTTATTTTAAGGGGGTGAGGATGTAACACCTCGAAAATTCACGTCCTATAATGTGTTGACACGTGTCATAAAGTCTGAACGTGTGAAGGAAATATTATAGAAGGACTAAAGTTGACAAACATGGAAAGTATGTGGAAATACGTATTCTAAGTGTCAACTGTGAATAAATATAATGTATATTAACCCTACACGATGCTCATACCTTCAAACGAATAAATCATGGATCATACGAAGCTAAAAGTGAGAGATTACAAACTACGGGGGTTAAATGTGTCAACATGTTTAAAGGTATACCTCTGGGTGACCTTTTGACAAACCCGAAGCTTTGTAAATGTTAATTATGCTCCCTAGAATGCACGATTTAAATTTCGTAAAGTTTCGTTAACGTATGAGAAAGTTATGATCGAATTCGTGTGCGAGGGGTTAAAGCGTCAACGTTAGAAGTTAGGCCTTTTCGGGTAACAATAAAGTTACCCGTGGATTTAACGAAGTGGGTATATACTTTAAAGCCCTTATAGATCAAGGTTGAAGGATCATAATGCAAGAAAATGCAAGAAACAAGAGTCTTTTCGACGTTTGAAGAGCCAAGGACTGAAAATGCAAATATCAGAAAGTTGCATGGCTGACCCCATAGGGGCTCGCGTAGCGCGAGCCTGAAGGCTCTAGCAGTGGCGCTACGCCACTGCCATATCTGGGCAGAAATCAAATTTTGCGAATAGGGCCTGCTAGGTGAGTTTGTGAGCAACTTTAAACCGAATTTCCTCATCCCTTGACCCCTAAAACAACCCCTAGAACACTAGGACACATGTTGGGATGTTGTGGTAAGTGTTAGACTTTGTTGTCAACACCTTATG